>JAGFNQ010000601.1:86246-213814 GCA_024364735.1 Boesenbergia rotunda | reverse complement strand
CTTGCTTTTAAAAGCATTGTCATATTGTTCAACAAATTGTTTCAAAGTTGTTTTCGAATGAACATAATCATCAAAAAATGCATTCATACTATCACTTCTTTGACTTGTAGATATCCCTGCCCAAAATTTATCTTTTACATACACAGGCATCCACTTATGACGAATTGCATATAAAGAATTCAACCAATCATTTTTCTCTAAGTTAAACGCTTCAATTAAGTTTTTCCAATTACTATCACATTCGTCAGATGTCAAAGAATTGCAAACAATATTCTTCATGTTTCTCTTTATCAGCTTATAGTTGACATGACTACTAAACTTGGTAGGAAGTTTTTTCATAATATGCCAAAAACATAAACGATGATGAGAGTCTGGAAATACCTCAAGAATTGCAATTTCCATGGCTTTGCATTGATCCGTAATAATAGCTCGTGGAGCTCATCCTCTCATGCATGTCAACCATGATTTAAATAACCAAATAAAAGTTTCAGAATCTTCTTTGGATATCAAACCACAACCAAGTAATATGGATTCACCATGGTGATTTACTCCAACAAACGGAGCAAATAACATATCATAACTATTGGTAAGATATGTAGTCTCAAATGTATCAACATCAGAAAAAGAATCACATGCAACCCTACATCTGACATCAGCCCAAAATTGATTTCTTATACGAGAATCCTCATCTACATCAACCACATAAAAAAAATTTGAATTTCTACTTTGCATACGACAAAAGTAATTATTCAAAGCTTCTGCATCACCATTCCCAAGCCTTAATCTTCGTGCTTCAGCCACGTAATTTCTACACTTTCTTTCATCAAATGATAAATTTTCATAGCCACCAGCTTCAACAACAAAAGATTGAAAACTCTTACTCAAAGTTATTCCCACTTGATCATTCAACTCTAATTGTCTCTTTGTTTGAGAATCTAACACTTTATTACATCTAAAATGTCTTGACTTCCTTGGACTTAATGCATGATTATGATCAAGTTGAATACTAGTAATGACACATACTCCATCATTCAGAATTGTAAGATTAATCCTTGCTTTGCAAGCCGTTTTGGTACAAGGTCTAGGATAAAAGGAATTTTTCACTCTAGGAACGGATTGACCATTTTTAGAGCATCCAAATGAAAAATACTTCAGTTTGCTATCATCTCCTTTTTTGGAACCTAGCTTTGAAATACCAAACCCAAGTCCTTATGCATATAATTTGTAAAAATCACGAACCTCTTGTTCAAATGAAAATTGCATCCCAACTTGTGGACTTTCAAGTGCATTTGAATTTGACGAATCACCCAACGTTTGCACATCACCCTCATTTAATAGTTCTTGCTTCATAACAAAATTACAACCTAAATTCAAACCAAATAATTATTGGCAAACATCAAGCAAGAAAGAATGTTTTAAGCTTTGTAATTCAGTAGATAATATATTTAACATTTGATATAACACTTCAGAAGATAATATATCTAATATTTGATATAACACTTCAGTAGATTGGATCTAGTACCAAAAGTAAGAAAGCATAACCGACAATAAAGGATAGCATCATTTTGTTCTTGAATTTGCAAAAAAAAATGCATTGAATAAAGGACAACATCATTTTGATCTAGTATCAAAAGCAAGAAAGCATAACACTTCAATGATTGCAATCACACGAAAAAAAGCAGATTCAAATGACACGTACACTTGATGTCGGATGTAGCAATTCCAACACTAGGAAGCGCACAGGCTGCGCTTGGGTCGGTGAAGCGCTGGAGGAGGCTAGTGGATCACGTCTTCACTCTAAAAAGGAGAAACCTCGTGTCGATGCGAGCGACACACAAGATCAACGGTGCAAGAAGAAACGCTCGCGACGCAAGAAGAAACCTCGCTGCCCTAAACAGAAACCTCGCTACAGGAAGGGGGAAGAAGGGGGCACAAGATGGCGAGACAGAAGAAACCTCGCAAGGGGGTGGAAGGAGATCACAAAAACCTCGCTGCAGGAAGGAGGCAGAAGCGGGCAGAAGGAGATCACACCGAGAAGGGAAATGAGACTTTAGGGTTTTTCTCGCGCCGAGGGTTCGCGTAGGTGTGCTTTGTCAGCCACGAACTCACTTGCCACATGGTTTGTTGACTGTTTCACTGAGCCTTTCGCGGAACTCATTCGCGCTGCAAATCATTTTCCATGTGAGATTGGGGTGAGTCTGGACGATGTGAGCTTGGGGCGATCACAAAGGTAGTTGCTTTGGATGATATCAGCTTGGGGCAATAGCAAAGGTGGACCTATTCTTGGCAACTGAGTAGGCATACAGATCGGACTTCAGAGAAGGATAGATCCGATTGAACCATTAGAATCCATAAGGGGAAAAAAACATCATCTAAACGAGTGATGACTTAGGTAGGTCAGAACTCTTGAACAATAGGATAGAAGTCCGATTGGATGCTAAATGATCCCCAAAAATACATAAGCTAAAGATATGTTTGATTAGATGGGCTCACAGACAATAAGCGAGACTAACTCTCAAGATGAGCCACTGACCCTTTTGGGAGGTTGAAATCTCTCCAAAGCCCATTAAGTCTACTAGACTATTGGCCAATTGAGCCCGCTAGTCTGCTACTCCATTGGACTCGTCCTCTCAAAATTCTCCTTGAGGAACAAAGCCCAAGATTGTAATTATTAGTAGAACATAAAGACGTATCTTGTGTAGATACACAGTAAATACAACTCAATCATCATACACCAAGTGATGTGATTGCATATATTCTTAAATATAGTGATTTGACAGTCTCATTTATAATGATGTAACACTTCATTAGAGTGAAGATTATGAGAGATGTTATAAGCAGGGGGTCTCTCCTCTACAGTGTAGGTATGCTCACAATTTCTTCTACATATCTTATTTCATTTTCAATCCTCGAAGTTGCTTCTTGGTGTTGACTTGAGCGTTGAAATAGCTGCGCTTGAACCCCCGATCTGCCTCTAACGCTCATTCTTTGAGTGTTTTTTAGCAACTAATGGAATCTTCTTGCTGTCAACTTTGTCTCCGCCTCACCGGCATCCCATCTTTTATCGCTCTCTGACAGGATCAGAAAGTTTAGTGAAGAAGAATTGTCTTCGAAAGAATAGACTAGCAGAGATATTAGAGAAAGAAAGAAAATCTAAGAAGTTAGAGATAGTGAATTTAGCGGAGAAGAATTATATTGTCTTCTGTCTTCACGTACATGAAAAAAAAATCATACGTTAATTTACCTGGATCAATTGTTATATAGCCGATCAATGGGGAAAAAGTATCTCCATATCGAATGTTATGCGTCCATCAACTATTCATTTGAAGGATTGTTAGGAGACCAACATGCGACAACTATTAGGATATCCTCCCTCATCAACTATCCATTTGATGAGTTGTTAGGAGACCAACATGTGATAACCATCTTCCACGTAGGATGTTACATGTCCATTAACTATCAATTTGATTGGCTGTCAGGAGACCAATAGGCGACAACCGTTAGGTTGCCCTCCACATAGGATGCCGCATGTACATTAGCTATCCATTTGATGGGCTATTAGAAGACCAACATCTGGAAGTAGGTTGAGGCCGAGTGTCAGATTGGCTTATCCCAAGTTGGTCTTTGAAATTTGAGTGGGTTGTCATTAGACAAATGTCGAGTGCTTGGGCATGCAATATGATATTTAGTGTTCGAGAATGTTAATCTAAAATGAATATTTAGACTGTGTTTATTAAGGGATAATCAATCTTATAATGTAATCAAGATTATATTACAAGATTGATTATTTTATTTGGAATAATTTTAAAATTATAATGTAATGAAATCCTATACATTCCAAAACCTATAACTTAATATTTAACTAATGCCAAATATACCCTGCAGTGAAAATCTATATCTTGCGATCAAAACGACCACAAAAAGTGGGGAAACTTGAGCGATTGGCGAACGACGATTAAAACGACGAGCAACGATAAAAGGAGGCAAGTGCTAGCACCACTTACCTTACTAAAGGTCTCTACTTTCTCTGGTTGCCCTTATCAAGAAAAAAAGGTATGTTTTTGTGAGATTTTCCAGATTTACAGATTCAATTTTGATGTGATTTGTAATTTTTGAGTTTCTTTGTTTCTGAGATACTTGAAAATCATGTTGATCTTCCGTTAAGGATCATCAACAGAAAGATTAACTATACCTTGTAGACCGTGGATAGTGGATACTAGTCCTAACATGACCATCGTGTTAAAGGCGTGGACATGTTGGAGTAGGGCTTTTCTAGAGGCTAAGGTAGATACAAGGGCTTTGCATTTATTCTTTGTTTTCTTTATTTTTAAATTTTTTTTTCTGTTTTTAAATTTATGTTTGGTGTTTTCATGTTTCAAGAAATCGAAAAGGGAAATTTGGTTAATCCCTAATAGGTCATCACGTTTTTTTTTCTTCTTTGTCCATCGTGTTTTTTATTTTTTTTTAATTTATTCTTTGTCCATCGCATTTTTTTCTTTGTTTTTTCTTTTTTTTATTGAACTTTAAATACCCATAAAACAGTATGTTTTAATTACATTGTTGTTATATATTTTTATGAAAATCGGTATGTTGTTGTTGTTATATGTTACTTTCAATATCTGTTTTCATTGATGTCTTATTTATTTTGTAGCCATGACCCGTCTTAGTTCAAAGACAAGTAATATAATAAGAAAAAGGAAACTAGTCGTTGTATTAATACATTGGTTGGAGATCTTAAATATAGTGAATTAGTTTTTTCAAATGTGTTGTATTTTAGTGGAATGACGTAATAGATCATATTGCTTGAAAAGACGATATATGAATGATATTTTTGCTAGGAGAGGAATGATATATAATTTAGCACATGAGAGTGGCAGACTTACATAACACAACTAAGAATGAATAGGAGTAGTTTTACAAATGATCCGGGCGTATGATTTATAGAAGAGTCAAGAGCTCGGCCGGGTTCGATTGCCGATCTGAACCGGTGTTAAATGGGTCAAGACCAAGGATTACCCCGAAGTCGAGATCTTTGATGTTAGGATCCTCGTGGTCAGCCTTCGGAGGTCGGGAACCACGAGATCGGGATTCTCTAGGTCGGTCATCCGTGGTCGGAATCCACGAGGTCGGGACTCTCTGGGTCGACCATCCAAGGTCGGCCACCTGAGCCCGGGATCCCCTAGGTCGGCCATCGAAGATCGGGACAATCGGGGCAGGTCGTTTGAGGTCAGCCCCTCACAGTCTGCTAATCAAGGTCAGGTATTTATGATTGTATGGAGATGTCCGGACAAATGCGATACTCCCCTATCACGTGAGCTTTCCTTATCAGACATTCCGAAGATAACCCTTTCTGACACAACCATTGTCTGGCAAGGCCATCATTAATTAAAGAGGGACAGAAGAGACAGCTCCAGTATGGTGTCGAGCGGCTGTAACAGTCTCTCAACTCATAATTTGTCGATCGATCTTCTCTTAATGAGATGTGACAGCTCGCACGCGGGAATACCTCTCCTCCCCCCTATATAAACCCCATTTGGACTTCTAGGAAGGGGATCGCTGTCATTTTGCAACCACTCCACCATATTGAGAGCCCTATTTCGGTCCGACCTCTCAAACTACAACAGATCGAGTCCGCCTGGTTAGACCGAGTCACCCAAGGAAGAACCGATTTTCGCTTGTCGACAGGATCAACAAAGTTGTGTTGTATGCTCGAAAATAAAGGGGCTCTGAAAGGAACATGATATATGGAGATAGATGAGTAAGTAGTAATGTTACATTTGCTAGCTCATCATGTCAAGAATAGACCTATACAATTTCGATTCAAAAGGTCTAGTGAAACAATTAATAAATATTTTTTCGATTTTGAATGCTATTATTCGTCTACAAAATATGTTTTTTTGAAAATCCAAAGTCAATTGCAACAAATTCAATACATTGAAGATGGAAATTGTTTAAGGTAATTATTACATTTGTTTTTAAAGTTAGGATTTAAGATATTTTTTCTTATTTTCTTTTGGTTGTTTCTTTTAGAATTGTTTGAGAGCATTGGATGATACACACATTAAAGTTAGAGTACCAACAAAGGATAGACTTAGATATCAAACAAGAAAGGGTGAAATTGCTACTAATATGCTTGCCGGTTGCTCCTAAGATATGC
Source organism: Boesenbergia rotunda (assembly GCA_024364735.1). Classification (NCBI taxonomy): domain Eukaryota; kingdom Viridiplantae; phylum Streptophyta; class Magnoliopsida; order Zingiberales; family Zingiberaceae; genus Boesenbergia; species Boesenbergia rotunda. Next base: position 207,657 of record JAGFNQ010000601.1, on the reverse strand, counting down.
AATTTGCATGTGTTGTCGGATGGGAAGGTACATCAGCAGATAGTAGAGTACTACAAGATGCAATTACTAGGAAAAATAGATTAAAAGTTCCACATGGTGTGCTAATTATTTTTTTTCAAAATATTTTAAATACCTTATTGTGTTTTGAGTGATCTATTTTAATACATTTATTCAATTTATAGGATATTATTACCTTGTTGATGTCAGTTACACAAATTGTGAAGGCTTTTTAGCACCATATAAAGGATAAAGATATCATTTAAATGAATGACAAATATGGTTGGGCCCCTAAAAGTCCTCAATAGTTTTTCAATATGAAGCATTCGGCTGCGAGAAATATGATAGAGAGATGCTTTGGGCTACTTAAAATACGTTGGGCAATACTTAGAACTCCGACTTATTATCCAATCCAAACTCAAAATTGAATTATTATGGCATGGTGCCTACTTCACAATTTTATTAGGAGAGAAATGTCTGGGGATCTTACCAAAAGAAGATTGGAGAGAAGGTTGGATAGTTAACAAGATAGAGTTGTTGAAATTTGTGAAAACATGGTGTTAACCATTGAGACTTCGAGTGAATTTAACAATTGGCGAGATAATTTGGCCAATGACATATTTAATGAATGGAAATGACCTAAATGAGATTATTTATGTAATTCTTATTGAATTTTCAGATTTTTGCACATAGGCAAAGTTCGTCGTCTTTATTCTATTTCTTTGTAATTTACATGTGACATGTCTTATTTTGATTATGTTGAATTGCAATGTTTTTTTTGTATGAGTTGTTAATTTTGATTATTCTGTTTATGTTTGAATTGTACTAATTCTGTTTGAATTATTGAATTACAATGTAATGCTTTATTTTTTGAGTATACTCTTTTGTTTGAGTTGTTTGTAATATACTGCTTTTGTTTATGTTTGAATTGTATGATTTTTGGTTGTACTGCTTTATTGTATTGATTATTCTATAGGTGAGCATGACTTCTAAACCTTCAAAAGAATCTTATAACTCAAAATGACCAGGAAAAAAAGAAACATTAATAGTCTACTAAAGAAGATGATGCACTTATCAAAATATTACTACAATTAAACAATGATGGACAGCTTAGAAACAAGAATGGGAAAGGTTTTGGGCTAGGACATAGACCAAAACTACAATAAATGCTTGAGGTTAGCTTGCTTGGACATGGAATTAAAGCAAAATCACACATTGAATCAAGGTTAAGAACCTTCTAGGAGCTCCACAATGTTGTGCATGACATGTTATATGAAGTTGATTATAACGGTTTTGGTTGGGACTCAGCAAAAAAATATGTTACAGCTGAAAGCCATATGGGATGAATATCTCAAGGTAATTTATTTTATTATTTAAATATTTTTTTATTTTTATTTATTTAGTTGGAAATATGATTTTTTTTATAGACTCATGGAGATGCAGAACAATTTAGATTCAAGTCATGACCTTATTATGATAAACTTTCTGTCATCTTTGGTGGAGACCGCGCATCTGGGAAAGATGCTCAAGTTCCTGCTGATATTGTGGAAGAATTAGACAATGTAGCAAATGAAAATGATGATGAATGTGTAGGTGTTGAAGGAGATTTTGCTTCATATGCCAAAGATTTCATATTTGGATAAAATGAAGAGAGTTCTAAGCAAAAAGGAGAAAGAGTGAGAGTACCAAAGATTTATCTCAAGTTATTAGAGAGATGACAACTATTCTTGGGGAAGAACTTAACAAGGCAAATAACCGATTGAGTAAAGTATTAGAATATGATGAAGGTGCTAAAAAAAGAATGAAACCCAATGAGGTTTTAACAAAGTTACCTGGCCTTAGCATGTTGGAGCCACATAAAGTGACAAGAAAAATTGGTTGTGATCGTGAGACTACAAATATTTTCCTTACCATAAGCATTATTGAGTAGGGAGATTTGAGGAGTAAGTCTTATAGATTTTGTGGTCATTTCTTTCTATTGTGAACTGTAATTTTTTTCTACTGATGTGTGGGATGTGCTAGAAAATCGATACAATTTTAATGAAGAAAACTATTTTTTTTATTTCATCCTTCATTTGGTTGTGTTTCATCAGTTTGGAGTTTGGCCTTATGTTTCCTAAGGATTTAAGTTTATGCAATGTATAAAAATTCAATTACAATATGCTCTGTATAAGTACCCTCAAGGATTTATATTTGGCCTCATTTTCTTAGCCGATAAATTAATATGCTATGTGTAAGTATGCTCAAGTTTTTCTCCAATAAAAAATTTTTAATCCTGGAGATTTTACATAAATGTAAAGGCTATTTTAATTGAAAGGGTGAATAAAATTATTTAAATTTAGTTATAAGGATATATTTATTCATTTTATAATAATATGAATTACATTACTTATAAAAGTAATAGACATTAAACAAAAGGATGTAACTACTCTTGTAATCAAAGATTATATACAACTCGTTACCAAACATAGTAATGTAATATTAATTACATTACATTACATTACAGATTACCCCTTACCAAACGCAGCCTTAATACTCAGGGATGCTTGAGAAATGAATTCGGTCGATTTGGAAATGAACCCGCCGGTTGCTCGGGAAACAACCCAAGTACCATCACTCGAGTATACTAGGTGCTCGAAAATGCTAAGTGCTCAGGTACACTGGATACTTGAGGATGTTGAGTACTCGGGAATCAGAATTGGTCGGTCGACAAGTGAGATAGATCCTTTAGGGAATAACCTTGATACTATCACATGCCCGGGGTAAAGTCGAATGAAGTTTGATTAGAAAATTTGATAAGGCAAGGGTTATGGAAGCTTCTGGGATTTTATTGATTATAGATAATAGTAGAACTCTAGTCTCAGTCGGAGACATTAATATGGGAGTCCCAAGCTGATAAAATCAGTCCCGCTCTGGGATATTACCATGAAGATGGACAAGATAAAAAAAAATCTAATCCCGCCTTGGGATATTGTTGGAATATTGATGCTCTCCATAAACCAAGCTTGCTGGGGTAAGTGGATAACACAGAGAAAGTTGAGTAAATAAGAAATTCAATTCTACCTGAGGATATTAACAAATCCATTCCACTGTGATAGTATTGATAAGTCGAATAAGATAAGAAACTCAATCTCGTTTGCAACTTGACTAGGGATATTTGATGGGAACACCCATGCAATCGGAAAACCAACTCAACAAGGATGTCATTCAGAAGCTTGATAATATAGGAAATACAATCCCGCCCAAGGATATTGAATGGGAATGCCTATGATGGCATAAGAACAACCCCCATGGGATATTACTAAGAACTTAGATAATGATAGAAATTCGAATCTTAACCGGTGATATTATTGAGAAGTGTAGTCCAAAGACTGTTACAGGATAATATAACCCAGAGGCTATTATAATATAATATAGTCTGGATGTTGTTATACAATACAATAGACCGGATGCTATTATAGAATAATATATCCTGAAGGTTATATGATAATATTGGTAGAGGTAGTTATAGGATCATATAGCCCAGAGGTTGTTATGTGATACTATAGCTCGAAGGCTATTATAGAAAACTATTATAGTCTAATATAAACCGAAGGTTGTATAGGATAATAAACCGGAAGCATTCACCTCAAGAATTAAGGGGGAGGGCTTATTGACACTGGAACAAGAATGAGTCTCAACTTTCGGAGCCAACGAAGACAAGGAGTGTTTAACCTCTACAAGTCAAGAGAATACAAATCATCGAGGTATAGCTATTTCAATTTATAAAAATAAAGTTCATATAATGTGTTTTGAGTATAAGAAGAAATGACACTATAAGAATAAGTGTCAACAATAGGTCAAAGAGAAGGTTCAAGTGACACCCAAGATGAGAGAGAAGTCAAAGGAGGCTAAAACCTTGATACGAATGGGTAAGGAGCGCATAGTATGTTTCTTATGCAATCAAAAAGAGAATTATCAAAATCAATGTTCAAAGAGGAGATCCTTACGTAATAAAGGAGAAAACTCAAATCAAGGAGAGCTTCTAAAAGTAAATCTTGGGTACCATTAGTTTCAAGGATAAGGTTCAAGTGACACCTAAGATGAGGGAGAAGTCAAAGGAGGCTGGAACCTTGATACGAAAGGGTAAGAAGCGCAAAGTGTGTTTCTTATCCAATCAAAAAGAGCATTATCAAAATCAATGTCCAAAGAGGATGTCCTCAAGTAACAATAAAGGAGAACGCTCAAATCAAGGGGATCAAATCTAAGTATCATTAGTTAATGATATTTTCTTATATAATGATAATAAATATGCTAGAAATAAATGATTTTAGTACTTATTATCATGAAAGTAGAATGTATGATAATTCTAAGGCAAAATATAAATAACTCTAGATAAAGATAGAAAGGTAGAAATAACCTGACAAGAACCATAAGGAAACTAGACATATGCATAGAAAAAAATGATCAATGCATTAATGAAAAGTCTATGATTAATGATATAGAAATGGAAATTGATGTTTTTAGGTTAATATTTGATAACTTAGTAAAGAAGAAAAATTACAAATAATGTTAAAAGGTCCAAGAAATAACACCTAAGATTAGATGGACAAGAGTTAGCTATGGGCAAGAAAAGTTTAGGATACAACCCTAATTCCAAGGAAAGTATAGTCTCATACCATAGAGTTTCCTATAATTATGAAACTAACTCTAGATCTAGGAGTTGAGTCAAATTTAGAAGGGAGGTTATCCCTAGCGTTGACTTTGAGGAGACTAGTATGACTAAGTTTTCTAAGAAGTCTAGAAAAGTCATTAGGAAGATATTTAGGGAAGTTATCCCTAGTGAATATCTATTACACCCAATAGTACTGTTCCGGAAGGAATCAACGTCGACGGCCAATCACCAGGGTCCAGCCCACGCGGATGTTGACGTTAGGGGAGGAACTTCGCACCCTTGATGGAGAAGAAGAGTAGAAGACAGGAAAATGCATGAGTAGTAGAGAATGCGTAACCCCTTTACCGGAGGGGTTGACGTACCTTTTATACTTGCGGCGGCTGTCTCATGAGTCTCCACGATCATTGCCACGTCCCCCGATTGTCGGTTATAGGATAACCTTTACAACGACCCACGTCATCATTAAGTTCGGACCGTTGCAACAATTATGGGTTATGATGACTCTGCGATAAGGGGTGATCGTTATTCGCAGATCCGAAGAAAGGGGGACCGTTACTTAAGGTCAGGTGTTCTTAGGCTCCGCTTCTCCGAGGTGAGCTTAGGGTATTCTGGCCAGGGGGGTCTCGGGCATTCCGCTTTCCCGAGGTGTCTCAGGGACTTGGCTTCCCGAGGTGATCTCGGGAGCGCGTCCTCTGATTTGAACTTCGAGGTGTGTCTACCCGCGGGGAGGAGGGTCCCGAGGAATCCCCTTCCCGAGAGGATCTCGGGAGCTCTGGAAAGAGACTCATTCAGACTCGCTATACCTTGCCACACAACTTCTTCAGCCCACATGTCAGCCACGAGTTACTCAACCCCATTAAGTACTAATTAACATTGGGTTCCTAAAAGTGTGATCTTTTCACACTAGATGAGTATAGGGTATGACAACCTTAATTGATAGGGTAGCTAACCAACCATGATGAAGTTGACATTTTAGGGTATTTTTAAGGTATTATGATATCTTGAAAATAAAAAGTTAATTTTTACTTTTAAAGACTTTAAGATATGCCAATAAAAATTTGAGGTATTGAGATTAATCAAATTGCAATACATGATAGAAACAAAAAATGTGTCAATTTGGGATTTTGACACATTCAAGGTAAATATGATCGTCTATGTCAAATTATGGATTTTGACATAGAGATTAGTTGATGACACTTAGATGAAAATTTTAGGTAATGATATTCAGCATGAATTTATAGCATGAAACCCAACATGAATGACGTGGCACTTTTTATATACGCATCCGATTGCCACTTGGACACCAACGGCGGCCTCCGGCCACTGCCACGAACAAAACTATACCCTGGGGGGCATAGTGAACCCGTCGAGGATCGTTATAATTAGAATGTCACGTCATTCATGTTGGGTTTCATGCTACAAATTCTTGTTGCATATCATTTTTCTTACTTTATAGTATAATTACTATACTTGTGTGCCCTATCACATGTCATGACATTATAACGTACACAAGTATTTCATATTATTATGATATTTGATACATGTCGTCTTATAATATATCATTAAGTTATGATAATTTTTCTTTTGAAAGTTTATATTTGATTTATGTCATAATTATTATCATGCATTATTTTACTTCCTTGAAACTAAAGACAATAATATTAGTTGGCATCCTAGATAGGATGATCAAGTTTAAAATGTTTAGTTAGAGATACATGATCTTTAATTTACGAAAACCCAATTTATATATACATGTCACCAGAACTCTAACTTGTATGTGTATTGAGACATACTAGATACAAGAAAGATATTAGGAGGATAAACAAAAATCAAGGTGTTGATTTAGTGTCTCTATTTGAGTTTTAGTTTCATTAAAATACATGTTGTGTTGGTCAATCATGGGAAGTTAATGTGTAAGCCATGTATATTTATCTCATAGATCATAGTTGAAAATTAATTTTAAAAATAATTTCAAAAATATTTAAAAATATTGGTGAAGTCTATTTATTGATAAAAAATTACTATTGATTAGTTACATATTAAAGTTAGATTTCAATATTAAAATTTTTAATTTTTAATGATTTTTTAAAATAAGACATATTTTGAGAGTAAATTATTTTTTACTGATAGTTTTTTAATGATTTCCATTTTTTTCTTGATAGAAAATTATTCTTTGAAAATAAGGGAGGTATTTTTTCATAGAAAAATTTAGGGGGCGTTTGGTTCAAATTTATTAATCGGAATGGTAATGGGATTCATTGAGGGGTCAATGGGAATGGGAATCATGATTCCATTGGTAGTGTTTGGTTCAAATCCTGGAATGAAAATTATTGTCATCGATGATGTTTGGTTCAGTTTAACTTTAGTAATGGGAATCCATAAAAATGTAGAGAGAGAAAGTAATATAGAAAATATAGAGAAAAAGTAAAAAATAAAGATAAATAAATTATAATAAGAGGGGTAGAGAGAGAAAGTGATATTGAAATTATATAGAGAGAAAACGAGATGAGAGGGTAGAGAGAGAAAGTGATATAGAAAATGTAGAGAGAGAAAGTAATATATGAAATATATAGAAAAAATTATAAATAATGATAAATAAATTATGATAAGAGAGGTAGAGAGAGAAAGTGATTAACAAAATATACAGAGAGAGAATGAGATGAGAAAGATAGAGAGAGAAAGTGATATAGCAAATATTGAGAGAGAAAGTGATATAGAAAATATAGAGAAAAAGTGATATAGAAAATATATATAGAGAGAAAATGAGATGAGAGAGGTAGAGAGAGAGTGATATAGAAAATGTAGAGAGAGAAAGTAATATAGAAAATATAGAGAAAAAGTAAAAAAATAAAGATAGATAAATTATAATAAGAGGGGTAGAGAGAGAAAGTGATATTGAAATTATATAGAGAGAAAGTGAGATGAGAAGGTAGAGAGAGAAAGTGATATAGAAAATGTAGAGAGAGAAAGTGATATATGAAATTTACAAAAAATTGATAAATAATGATAAGAGAGGTAGAGAGAGAAAGTGATTAACAAAATATATAGAGAGAGAATGAGATGAGAAAGATAGAGAGAGAAAGTGATATAGAGAATGTAGAGAGAGAAAGTGATATAGAAAATATAAAGAAAAAGTGATATAGAAAATATAAAAAAAAAGTGAAAAATTAAGATAGATAAATTATAATATGAGAGGTAGAGAGAGAAAGTAATATTGAAAATAAATAAAGAGAAAATGAGATAGGTAGAGAGAGAAAATAATAGAAAATGTAGAGAGAGAAAAGAATAAATACGTAGAGAGAAATTTTAAAATGTAGAGAGAGAAAGTACAATGAGATAATATAAAATGAAATAGTAAAATGAAATATAAAAAAAAAAGGAGTGTTTTGGATATATGAAAATGAAGGAATGATTGAGAAATTTGATTGTTGAGGGGGGAGTGATTCCCTTATTTTCATTCCCATTGACACTTACCAAACAATGTTAATGGGAATGATTACCATCCATTCCCATTCCCTAGTCCCTATTATCCCAAACCAAACGCCCTCTTACTCGCGGTGCCGATCAAAACGATATCAAAATTCCAAGCTTTGCTGTTCCGCATTTAAAAAAAAACAATACAATTAGAGAAAGGTAGTAACCTCAAACGATACAATAACAATACAGCCAAACTAGCCAGACTTAGTTGTTTGAAAAAAAAGTCTACAAATAAATATATAACAGATCAATCGCACAAAAATTAACCATATTGCATAAACTTAATTAATCGACAATTAAGCATGTTTAATTTTAGTCAGAGTCTAGTCTTTGAAGCCTTCCTGACCAGCAAAATCCAACACATAACTCGGTAGATGAAGAAGAAGAGGCACATGATCCCGACGTTCATCCATCTGGAGTCCTTATCCAGCCCTCTCGCCCTCAGCACATCTCCACCGGTGAGCAAGCACGCGCCTCCATGCCCGACCGAGAAGCATTGGTCCCTCACGCTCCAGTACTCGTTGATGAGCAGGGCGTCCAAAGGGTACCTGTAGAGAGAGAGGTAGTACATGAAGATCCAGTACTTGGGGATGCTCTCCTTGGGGATGAAGTAGCCCGAGAACAGGAAGAAGACCCCCAGGAAGACGCAGATGAGGGAGTTGCCCAGTATGAAATCCGGCGAGACGGCGCTGAGGAAGAGCACCAGAGAGCTCGCCATCAGAACGATCAGCCACACCACCAAAACGAAGAAGGCGAAGGCGGCGAAGGAAGGGTTGAGCCCCACGAGCCAGTAGACGGGGACGGCGAAGAGCAGGGCGACGACGAGGAGGAAGGGGAGGAAGACGAGCGTGTTGGCCGCGACGTAGGAGGAGAGCCGGTACGTGCTCCGGGTGGCCTCCCGCATCAGCACGCGCCGCTCCTGGAGGAAGATGGGGAGTGCTTCGACTGTGGAGGAGAGGAGGAAGCTGAGGCTGAAGGCGAAGAGGCCCAATCTCTCGGCGACGCCCTCGGCGTCCGGCTCCACGTGCAGGTACACGCTGCCGAGTCCCAGCCCGCCGACCACGGCCTGCATCGTGCGCGCCAGGAACAGCTGCTTCGTTCGGTAGATGATCTTCCAGAAGCGCAAGCTCAGGATCTTAATCTCCTCCATGCGGGAGCAGTAGCCGCTGTGAAAAATTTCTGCGTCCATTAATGCTAAATCTTTGCTAAGCTTGTTCTTGCAATAAGTCTCTGTTTCTGTCACTGTCTCTGTTTCAGGAGGCAATTTAGAAGCGTGGAAATCCTCTAGCTGCTGAATGATCTCCATGGCGAACTCTAGAGGATTGAGCTGAGTTGGTATTGTGAATCCCAGTCTGGCGATCGTCTGGGTGAGAGATTCCAGGCTGCCATTGTGAGCTACCTGTTCAAGGATAGCAAGAATAAGTTCATCATGATTTGTGTTTTTTTTGACCTGATCGATTTGGATGCCACGGAAATTTTTTTAGCGGCCACTAAGGTTAATCCGGAAAGTGCAGCGTAGCATCATAAGTGTTTCGAGAACCCTGGACATATGAAGTATCATGTAGTGAAGACCGGATATGATGGTGAGAGGATAACACCATTTTATTTTAGAAGAGCTTTGCGAGTAATTGGAGCAAAAAAAAAAAGATATTGGCTATCCTAAACGGTTCAGTATCCTCGTAATAAAATATAAATAAATAAATTATTAGAGATATTTTATCCCAATATAGTAATCCTTTATATAGAAAAGAAAAAATATCTAACGAAAATTTTGTATTGTTTGATGCAAATCTATTAAAATAAAGCCGCGCTAATCCACGAGGGCATCATGAATTGTTGCATGATATAACTGAAGAAAAATGATTATCCTCGTAATTATGATGGTAAGAGTGAGCAGGGGATACCTTCCCGTGGGAGAGGAGCAAGAAGGTGGAGACGTACTGAAGAATCCGATAGCCCGGCTGGTGGATGGTGAGGATGACGACCTGCCGCCTGCTCCTCGCCATGGCCGCCAGAAGCTGCACCACCTGCAGCGCGGAGGCGCTGTCCAGCCCCGAGGTCGGCTCGTCCAGCAGCAGGACCGGCGGGTCATCTATCACGTCTACGCCGATGGCCACCCGCTTGCGCTCTCCACCAGACACGCCCCGCCGCTCTTCGTTACCAACGTAGCTGTCAGCCACCTGCTCCAGCCCCAGCTCCCTCACCAGCGCCTCCACCTTCACCTCCCGCTCACCCGCGCTCGCACCCCGAAGCCGCAGCTGCGCGCTGAACGCCAGCGTCTCCCTCACCGTCAGAAGCGGCAGCAGGTTGTCCTCCTGCGTCACGAACCCACACAGCTTCCGCAGGTGGGCCGCGCTGGAGACGTGCCGGCCGTCGAGGGAGACGGCGGTGACCATGGAACTGGAGGCACCGGCGCGGCCAGAGATAACGCGGAGGAGCGTGGATTTACCCGCGCCACTTGGGCCGACGACGGCGAGGAGCTCGGAGGAGGCGGCAGCGAAGGAGACTGAATTTAGGAGGTGGCGTGCATGGCTGGACGAGTGGCCACTCCGGCGGCGGAGGAAGGTGGAGGTGGAAGAGGGGTGGACAGAGTAGGATAGATTGGAGACGAGTAGGGCGGTGGTGGTGGCGGTGGTGGAAAGCGGAGGGGAGGAGGAATGGGAGGAGGAAGATGGGGAGGAGGAGGAGGAGAAGGAGAAGGAGGAGGAGCTGGGGTCGAGGCCTGCAACCGTCTGATAGTCCATATCGATCGTCGGAGATGGTGCTGAAAACAGAAAAGGTAAAGAAGATGGAGAATTATATGAATAGTAGAGTAGGAAAGGTGAAGGGAGATTGTAAATGGCGAGTTGATGAAGTAGAGGAGACGACGACGTTGTTGATCGGCCATCTCATCTGGAAGAAGACCGGGAGTTGGAGCAAACTTGGAATGGTTTCTCTGTTGGCGGGGGAGGGTTGGCACCGTTAGGCCACCAAGAATGCAGAATGGGATTCAGTTGAATTATTTTAATGAATATTTAATCATATACATATACACACACCAATGAACGACGATTGAGATTTTGTGAATTTTTTTAAACCTTATTGTAATTTTATTACTAGATAAATTTTAATGGTTTAAGGATATCCATATCCTGCAATTATTCTGGTGTTTTTATGTATGAACATTTTTAAATTTATATTTGATTTCAAATTAGGAGATGATCCTTTTTTTATTTACCTTGGGTGCTACATTAATTATGTTTGGGCATTTTGCACCCCCCCTTTTTTTCATGCAACTTGAATTAAATTATATTAAAAATTATCTTTTTTTTTCCTACTTTGCATATGAGCAATTATCATTATAAATTTTTTTTCTTTATATCCTAAACAAATAATATACTCTTTGATCTTGATGCACCTGATTTTTTATTTCAAAATTTAAACTCTTCCACGTCATTCCAATTGACACATCCCACAGTCTGGAGTAATCAATGAAAGTAAAACGTTAATATTTATAAATAAAAATTATTTATAAATAATATTCATCAACAAATCTCTTGTCAAATCTATAAATAAAAAAAACACATAAAACAGACAAACAAAACAAACTTATTTGAATAAATTTGATTCAAATTAACATACATAACCTTAATTATATAATAATTATCAAATAATTACTTAATCTAATATGATTTAAGTTAACTTTTGAAATACTCATTTAAAAAAAAATTAGAATCTTTTTTAACTTCGAAATCATGTAAAATCTCATTGTGAAATTAATCACATTCCAAATTATATCCCTTATTTACTGACGTAATAAACATGCTCACTCGTTACTTAAACTAAACAGGATTAAATATCCAAATCTTAGATAGATAATCAAAATTATCATTAATAATCTTCATCCAACTATGCCTATAATATTAAATTCATTAACCAATCAAACAATTTTAAAAAGAAAATTTTTCTAAAAAATCCCCAAAGAAACACTTTCCTTTGAATTCACTCCCCACATGAGATTTTATTTTTGTTTTGCTCCCTAGTCCTTTTCACTCCCTAATACAAAATCCCCTCTTGTATTTGTATTAGGAAGTGCAAAGAGAGGATTAGGAAACTCAAAAAAATAAAACCCGAAAGGAAGAGTGAATCCTAGGGGAAGTTTCCAATAGGGATTTTTTTCCCTATTTTTGTCTTTTAAAAATATGAACCTTTCACACAATCATACAAGCTCAAATTAAAAGCCAAAGTCAAATTCATAGAAAGAAACCAACTTCATTTATTTTAGATTTTAATTGACTTTACTCGATTACTATATCAAACATTTAAATAATATAAAATTTAACTCATGTACAGCCTGACTCTAATCCCTGCAAATCACTATGGAACGTTAGCTCCAAATAAATAATGAAATATTGATTCCGAAACCCAAAGAATAGCCAGCGCTACGAAAGAGCTTGTTTTGAATTACAGTGCATAAGATTTTTTGGTGGAACATATATACAACAAGGATCTATCTCAAGCAAAGAATATCTTATTAAGAATTTCAGCACATAAAAATCCTGTCACCAGGAACAACACTGTGGGCATTCAAGTAGTTGACATCAGCCACATGCTCACCAAAATCATCTGGTGAAAGCCAAGAAAGTTGTCTTAATCACGTCTAAGGACCATACTATCAGAGACTAGTAAATCTTTTGCAATAACAATTGAAAAAAAAATGATACTAAAAACGAACTAACCTTCAAAAATTGTTCTCACAGTATCTACATATTGGGGCACTAGTTCCTTGTATATAATACCATCAGGATGAGCATCAAGAACAACCAACACGCCTAAAAATCATGTACAACTAGTAAAATGGATGACATCTTATCAATCTTTTCCTTTTCAATATTGAAGTAAATCATTGAGATATCTTTAAACTTTACAAAGGATTATCAGATATTAGTGAATCCTTCTTCTGACATCAAGTAAAAGAGGTCATTTGATTCAACAATGAGCGCCTAGTAAATAATTTATACAAATCAAGTGTGCAAGGGGTTTACAACTTTTTCTTCCGGTTCTCAATTTCAAGAAGATAACCTTGAAGAAAACATTCCACCTTAAGTAAATCAGTAATAAGCATGATTTTCATCAAGGAGCTACTCTTTTCCAAAGATTAGTTTTGCAGAGAGAACTGAAGTGGTAGACAGAAATCCAATTGAACTAGTTTTTGTTTGAAACCGTGTGTGTTTATGGATACCTACTGGCTTTCTCCCAGAGCCAGTCTAAAGCGCATATCATTCAGAAACAAAGAAAAAAGGACTAACTTTTTATCGGAATATTGATCAGTAGACAGGGAGTTGAGTAGAATTACAGTTGCTAGTTCATATATTAAAAGAATTCAATATACACATTATAGTAGTACAATGCAAGTCCCGGCATTTAGCTACCATAAAGCAAATGAGTAACAAAAAGTAAAACCTGAATGGCATATAAAACATCAAAAAACAAGAGGGACATACAACTTGTAACTGGAAAAGTTGGATCGTACCAGGTGATCCCCAAGCATCCATTCTAAGACCAGGCTGTGGTGCGAGCCAAAGTATATTCCTTAGATTCATAGAATCATCATAGACCACAGTCGAACCTGAACGGGCAGGGGATAGCACTAAGTAATACAGGATAGTAGGACCATAACAGAATTATATTGATCATTTTTACTCTGCACCACAATCAGGTATGAAGTCTTTGCTGATAGAATAGGAGAAAAATAAAAATATGAATAAACAATAAACGCATTAGTAACAACTCTAAAGACCTTACCTCTTTGGCAATAGCCCATATTATAAGGAAATGATTCTTTATTATATTCAGGATACTCTCTTGCATGGAACCTGTAATAAAAAACAATCACTAATCTTTGAAAGCACATTAGTATATCAGACTAAGTCGAAAGCTCTAATCACATGGTTGGCAAGTTAGAAGCTGCCAACTCCTCAAAAACTGGATAAGATAATTAAATATGGTCTATAGATATAACAAAAAAGAGAAAAAATTGTATATGACAGAGAATTGCTACTCTCACACAGTAGTTTCTTGATATAACTCTACACAACATTATCTGTTTTTTCATCAGCATCCTAACTTTATTATGTTTTGAATGCCTTCATACTATGAATCTCATTGCATTGCCTTAGAAAGATTAACACAGTGCATGCAGATTTTCCTCAACCATTTAACTTTAAAACCAGATTCTATACCAATTGTACAAGAAGGATTTGAAAGATCAACTTCAAATGAGTACCTTGATCATTAATCTAAACAGTTTAAAGCTAAATCATAAATGAATAACATAATGGAGGCTCAAGTCTGCAACCTACAGATTGACTCCTTCACAAATTATGAGTAACACTCATGAAAAAAAAAAAATCTATCACAACAATTAATCTTAAAACGTATCCAAATTACAAAAACAAAATTTCAAGTTCATTTCATCATTTTGTAAGAACTATGAACTAATGGAGCAAATAGTGATAACGCTCACCCCAAGCGGTCTAGTACCACCGGTCCCTCGGCTAGATATATTACGGGGGGCATTTTGCCTTAACATAGCGGACCTTGGCATAAAGGAGGCCAGGCACCTAAGGAACTATGAACTAAAGTTCCATTCATGTAACACTAATATGCAAATTTGCCATGGATGTTGTGGGGGAGAAACAGTTATTACAAAATATTCATTGAACAATTTGCAATACAAACTTACCTTGAGATGAGAGATTACGAACTGACTAGCCTGTGATCATTTACCAAGAGACAAATCAGTTTAGTTTAGTTGTTTAATGATTTTTTTTTGGTACTTAAATTTGCATAGGCACCACAAACACTAAGGCACGTTCTATGTTTGCTACTATTCCTTGAAAACACTTGTCACTCTGACATGAAAATAGAGTGAGCACTGCCGAAGAACACAGAATTTCAAACAATAAGAAGGCCATAACTTTGCTGAGAAATTGGAAGATCATTTTCTACTTACAGAATGCCAAGTCTTCCAGAGTCGGCAATGAAGAGATGTCCATGAAACAGATCATATCGGCTAAGGTTAACATTCAAACCCACAGAAGGTCCCCTCTCAGCAATAAGTTCGAACAAAAACGCAAAATATGCATTTAACTCCTGAACAAGCTCAAATTGGTCAAGTAAAGAAGTACTGGTCCTTTCATTTCGGATGAAAGACAAAAATACTTGACATTTGTTACCCAGTTCACAAATCGATAACCATAAGGAGTACTTGTCAATTGACACTTATCTTTCTTCAGGCCCTCCACATCAGGCACCTAGATACAATAATGAATTCAGACCAATGCTCCTTACAAGATAAATGGAGAGAGAGAAGATTATTAAGACACCTCAATTCAGCATCCTGATCCGAGAGATTGTTAATAAGAAGTTCACTACTCCTACAACTCACAGGCAACGGGGTCGGATCCAGCGCCGCCTGGATCACAGCGGGATCGCCACCCGAGTCGATGGCAAGGCAAGCCAGCTCCATGACCGACTCCGGCGGCCACCAGATCATGTCGTTGGCACCTTGGCAGCGGCGGAGGTGCTCATTCTTGGCAGAGGAAGGAGGTGAGAAAGGGACAAGAAAGCGGAAGCAGGATGCGATCTCCCGGGCCTCGGAGATGGGAACAGCGGAGGAATCGTCGGGGGAGCCGAGGAGGGCGAGGAGGTTCGAGGCGAAGGATCGGGGAGAGGAGGGAGGGGGAGGTTGGGAGAAGGATTTGAAGGCAAGGGCGGATGGGATCTTGGGGAGGGACGGTGGAGACGATGAAGCTAAGGAGACGGCGAGAGAGATGGAGACGGAGAAGGAGAAGGCGAGCTTGAGGGAGAGCGAAGAGCTTCTCATGGTCAAGTTCTTACCTCCCTGCGTCCCTCCCTTCCGTAGCCGAAGCCGAACAGTGGCGGAGCAGCAAAAGATCCGAGCCGAGGNTAGTTTTGGTGTTGTTCTTTTGGAATTGTTGACCGGTAGGAAACCTGTGGATCATACAATGCCTAAAGGGCAGCAAAGTCTGGTCACTTGGGTAAAACTTCACTCTTACTATTTTATATCACTTGATTATATCTATTTGTTTCAATATGCAGTTTAGGATCAATAATGAATTTAATATTTGTGATGAATCTATACATGAACATATGGATAGCAAAGAGAGATAAAAAATGATGGTTGTTTTAAGCTTGATTTTACAACTTGAAAAGCGATAAGGATGCCTTTTCCTTTAACTAAAGTTAGTAATTATCTGTATGAGGCATGAAATTACAGAGAATTCATGGATCTGTTACAATCCCAAAAGAAAGTTATTCTAATTACTCTTTCAACTTATAATTATTAACCTTATTATCTTTACAATAATTTAATTAGAATAAGTCAATTACGTTATTTTGTTTTGAATAAGAGATAGTTATTAAAATGTCCTTTTATTATCGACAAAGCTTCTTGGACGCCTATAAATAAACATGGGGCCCTTTGGCTAATAATCAAGAAATAAATTAATCAATTAATTCTTTATGAATTAAGAGTCTTTTTGACAATTGGAAGTCAATCCCGTGGAAGTGAATATTCCCTTATTCTTTTGTCTGATTCCTATAAATTTGGATGCAACTTCTTATCACCATGGTATTAGAGCGAGATTCCTTGCCGCCATCAATTACCCCTATATTATAAGCCCTTCACAACCATCACTGCTATAAACTCTAATGTAAACATTATCATATATAACATTGGCTATATCCATTGTTAGCATTAGAGTCATTAATAGCTTGAGCCTAAATCTCTCCTACATGATTATGATTTTATTTAAAGAAGCTTCCTTTATAATTTTCTTATTTGTTTATTTCTAATATAAGAACAAATAAATATTATTAAAAATATATGTTTGGTCAATTATAATATAATGGCAAATAGATATCATATGATAACAAACTAAAGAAAGACAGAAGATAAATTCTCTTATTAGAGAAGTGGAGTTCCTCTTGGACTGATTTTGAGAGATAAAGGTTTCTTACTCTTACACAACATGCCAAATGACTCCAAGGTGGAGATAACTTCTTTGCATCTCGATGAGGAAGCTCTCTAAAATATCATTTGAGTCATGTTATGGATTTGTATCACAAAAGGAGTTTGTTGAGGGTTTTCTCATCCACTTTATTCCTCGGAGTATGACAATGCAGGAGGAGTTATCCAAAATTTGTTTAATTACAATAGCACTAGAGTACCATAATCATTTTCTTTCACTTTAACCAAATTAAACTAGTGGTTGGTCAGAGCAAAAATTGTTACATACTTTTATTGGAGGATTTTATTTTGATGTCCAAACGAGGGTTAAAATTTATCATCCTCGGACACTAAAAGTTGCATTATCCTTTGTAAGACTACAAAAAGAAAAGATCTTTGAAGAAACAGAAGAAATAATGAAGTTATGAGTTATTCAATGCCTAGATAATGTGTTAATATAAATTTGGAGTACAATTGAAAAAAAAATACTAGTGGAAGCGAAGTTCAAAATTTTGAACCGTGTCGAATTTTCAATCTTTGACTACCAATACTTGATTGGTATCATGTCGATATTTTGAAGCATGGTGCTGATAATAGATTGAAGTTGAAGAAAGAAGTAGATGAAGTATAGGAACGGAATATTGTCTAAGCCGAACATGATTTTAAATCTTGTACCATGCTGAGTAAAATAGTTGAAACATATTATTCTAGTAAATTATCGAAATTCGATACCACTTAGCCAGGCAATATCTCCTTTCGTTGCTTCATCTTCTTCCGTCTTCAACCTCTAGTATGTCACCTACACCATGCATTGGAGTGTTGGTGCGATATTAGAATGGTATCCTTTGATCAAAAACTAAACTATGGTGCGATTCGAGATTTTAAACCTTGATATTGATTGGTATCAAGTTTCGGTGATTTACTAGAATGATATGTTTCGACAATTTTGCCCATCACGGTATGATATTTTAAACTATGAGTGAAAGAGAGCAAATGAAAAAACAAGAACAAGATAGCTATAAAGATGATTTATATGAGGATATTAACATTGATAACGGTAAAAAGAAATTTATATAACACTACCATCATTTTTTTTTTTGATGAAAGGTATATATATATATATATATATCATCAAAATGCACAAAGCATACAAGTGATCATCCCTGCTCATGTCATGTCTCATGAAGTATATGCATTTAAGGTATGGTGTTCATGTGCTATCATGAGTACCATCCCTCCGTCTAAGTGATCACTATCAACCAAACAAACATGCTGCCGTCCTGTCTGTCATGGATGACAAGGCGTCCGAGGCTGCCTTCTGTCATCCATATCCTCTGGTCACCTCTAGTGCCCGTAGCCCATAGTCACCAAGTCGGTCTAATAGGTGTCCGATCATCTAGTGGAGGTACTCCCCTATGTCGTCCGCCTCCACCCTCTCGTCAGTCCATCATCCGTCCTTTATACCCCACCTCCTCCAAGCTCTAAAGCAGGGTAGAGCTGAGTGGTATCTCAATACGCGTGCGTCTATGCAGTGAATGACTCCCGACCTCTAATAGAGTTCCTTGCTAGCCAGCCATGTGATATCATATTGATATGGCAAGGTGACGTCGCATATAAAGCCGAGGGTCCTCTCTCCTGCATGTGGTCAGAAGTGTCTCATCCTCCATTGGCAAGTGGGCATTTCGTGCTATCTCCATAGCCTCAATCTATCTGGCTCTCCTCCCCCACTGCTACTTGATCTACATGCTCCTGAGGGGATCGAGCTCTAATGTCTTCACCGTAGCCCGGCTGGGGAATGTGTACTCCTGTGTCTTCGCCCTCTCCATGCCTTCTCAGCATAATGTCCATGGTAACTCAGTGTAGTAAATTAATATGTTTGCTTATCCACAGCGACAACCAGACCGTCGTAGGGTAGCAATCCTTGCTAGACAACCATGAGGCATCGTGTTGATGTGGCAAGGTCATGTCTCATGTCAATCTAGTGATCCTCTCCCTCGTATGTCTCATAGCCCCCATTGTCGAATGAGTATCTCCTATCATCTTCACTACCTCCATTTGACCCTCCTCCACGTATGTTTTTTTTAAACCTATTGATTGAGTGCTACTATTTGTAATTGACTAAATGTCAGAACAGAGTAAATGTTCATGGTTCTATACAAATTGGGTATTAGAAAGTGCATGACCTATAGACCCCTATAAGAAGAGCAGAGGTTTCTCCTCGTGTCTGATGTGGACTCTAATACTATGGCCTAGGTTATCTACTCATGTCTACTGATGGGATATAAGGTCTGATTAGGTGCCCAAGGTGTTGTAGATCTCTGTTGGGTCTCCAGTAGATACAAACTCCATGTCGATGCAGGATGCATGCTCTCAAACTTGTGACTTGTGATCTACCGGAGGTTAGCCTATGATGGTAACTAAAATGCATGCTCTTTATCTGATCAAAATGCTTGCTCCCAGTCTCTGTGTGATGTGCTATGATCGCAACTCCTATACATATCGAAATGTATCCTCTCTATTCTCAAACCATGCCACTATCAAAATGTATGAGCTCACAACATTAGCTAGTCTACATGTATATCAAAATGCATGCGCTCAAAAGGAAACCTATGTAGTGTCCAAAAGAATCAATTCATGCGCGATGAGGTATCAAGTATGCGGCTAGTTCCAAGTTGTTTTTTGAAATGTCGCTTATACTTGGCCGAATGCCAGATCTGAGTAGATGTCCAAAGACTATTAGACATGGATCTGTATTTTCTTAAAGAACAACTCTGTATCAAGGCATACTCCCTCAAATATGCTGCAGTTCCTTGCTATTCAAACATAGTGATCCAGGGTGATGGAGTATCCGCAAGTGTATGGAAACGTTGCAAGTAATATAAAGAGTTGTCGAATCCACAGGGACTGGGTTGTCAAGCGGAGACACAAGGAGAATTAGCTAAACTAATCGAGTGTGAGTCAATCCAAACCAATGAGAACTAGAGGGAGAAAAGAGAGAGCTCAAGAGTAAGTGAGGAAAGCTTATGTGAAGGGGATGCTTTAGGATCTAGGTTTCGTTGTGATGGTAGTTGGTGTTCTATGGATAGCTGGTATCTTGGTTTCTATGTTCAAGTGTTGTAGGCGGCCTATCAAATATTGGTGTGGCTTGCGAATGCCACACCGGAGTGTTTTCCTTTTTGACCATCCGTGCCATTAGATAGCTAGGGCAACGTAGAGGGTTCGGTTAAAGGTACCCTTTGTCACTAAGAGTCCAAGGCATACATCTCTAGATTACACAAGTTATCTCTTAGCATGAGATCAGTGAAAACTCTTTAAGTTCTAATTAGGTCATTCCTTATATGGAGATGACCTCCATTTTAATGTAACGCTCAAGGTTGTCTGATTAAAGGATTACCCTTGTCACCTAAGGCTCCCCGGGAATTCAACCTTGAGCATATCCCCTAGATGGAGACTACTCCATACATCAATTCAATCAAACACCACAATCAGGCATACACTTGAGAGATCTAAGCATAAACTCTTCATAGAAGCATTTAATCAAATAAGAACAATTCCAAAAGATGTCATCAACACAGAGGCATAAGACAATCCATAGAGTTTCACCAAATACACATCACAATTACTTCCCACATCCTAGAGCATAGAGAATCTACTCACAAGACATGGAAAAGAAACCCGACGACAAAGAGAATAGCATCTAACACCCAAACAAGGAGAAAGGGGGAAGAAAGCTTAGCGCGTTGGAGAAAAGGGTCTTCGGATCCAATCGCAAGCCGTAGAGAGGTGGAAGGCGTCGGAGAGATCCTCAAGTCCTCGAAGAGTCATCGAAGATGGTGGATGGAGCCAAGGTGGTGTCTCCCCAAGAGAGAAACTTCCTCCCCAAGAAAAGGGGAGGAAATCCCCTTTTATAGAGGGGGTGGCACGACCTGTACCCTGGGCGAGATGATCGTGTGGCCTCCACATGGCCATGCCTTGTGGAGCTCGGCAGAAATGATACGGTCCATGCCAAGAGGTACAACCCGACCATACCTTGTCTTAGAGATCGGCCACACGGGCTATGCTAAACGACACAGCCTGACCGTACATCATGCGGCAGAAGGGGCATGGTGTTCCATGGGGCACGGTCGGCTGCTGTTGGCCTCCCACGGCCATGCCAGGGGCACAGGTAGGGCGTGTGAGGGTCACACGGTCGAGTGAGGTCAAACGGCCTGGCCTCCTTTAGGGCTCCGACTCTCGTTCTGCTCCGCCTCGCTTTCATTTTTGTTTCGAAGCACCTACTGTGAAAGAAAATACACATAGAGTAGATCCCCGAACGAAGAGAAATAATTATGCTGTCAAAATAATAAGGGGCATAACTACGTATATCAGAGATAATTAAAGCAAGTGAATGACTGTTAATACAAGGATAAAAACATATCTAATCTACGTTCATCACACCCTCATACTTATACTTTTACTTGTCCTCGAGCAAACACTCCGCATTGTACTTATGTATCAGTTGTAGTGCATCATAATCCCTAGTGAATTTTGACCTAACTTTATCCAACACTTTCATTGATGAGCACCATATAAGAATGAATCTGAGTATGGCCTAAGAAGAAGTTCTCTGTGCTCGGTACAATGAGTGACCATATTTCTTCAAGTATTAAATCTAATGCCTAGTAAGGCGTCATATAACTGCTTTGCTTATAATCCCAGCGATAGACACTAATCCCATCGATAGACACTTACCTGCCACACGCTTGGTTCATCTTTTTCAAACTGCCCATGGTCTCAAAGGCGTGCTCGGAATCAAGGGAAACCTAGTATTTATTTTCCCAATAACCTAACTCGGTCTAAGAGGGGTAAATTATATATATATATATATATATATATATATATTTATTTATTTATTTATTGAAGTGCTTTAAGAGTGTAGCACTTTTCTAATCTATATAAGCATGCTTGGGATACATTTTTTCCAAGTGAGTTTTAATAATCTAAGCCTCATCCAATAACCAAAATGCAGTTTGAAAAATCGCTATGGGAATCAAGTACTTGTAAGTCATGTGAATCATGACTATTTGTCATGTTATTCACCATTCAAAATAGGCAAAGTGAAAGAAATCCTAAAACTAGTCCAATAAAACAGTGCTCACTTCGTGCTAATGTAGATAGAGAAAAAAGTCATTCACTCGACATACTAGCACTAACAACTGATAACATAAATGAAGAACTGGAATGCAAGAGCATCTAGTCAAAAGTAAGGCAAAAACAATAGCAATGTGCACATGATGAACACTAAACAACTAATAAACTGAAGCAACACAACACGCAGGTAAACTGAAGGAAACATGCAAACAAACCAAACTATGTACATGTATGTACAAATGCCTCAGACTTGGACAACACAGTGCCCTACTGTGATCAATAAGGAGGCGGGGGAGGGTGATGGGTAGGTCGTTCGAAGGGAGGAGGGTATGAATCAGGGGGCCTTTCGTGAGGGGGTGGTGATCGTCGTCTCGGATGGAACCTAGGGACTCGCGGCCAGCGACCCATGTCCTCATGGTACTGATAGAGTGAGGAGACCTACAATTGGGTGATCACTGTATCATCCCTAAATTCCATCATAATCTCTCTCTCGTTATAATAATCAGTGACAACTAGAGATTTGACCCTGAAACTCTCTCGTCGTCTAAAAATAGTCCTGAACTTCTTGGAACTGTTCTTGAGATTATGCTTGATTATTTTCTAACCATTGTTGTGTGGCATTTTGACTATCTTGAAGAGTGTCCAAGGAAGTTCAGAAATCAGTGAAGTCAATCTAGACGAATCTTCGCTGCCATAGGCAAAAGAATGCCTCGCCGTGGTATGACGTCCTGCAGCGAAGGGTCATGATACTTTGTTGGCTCGAAGGTTTGGGCCTACTACGGGTGTCTAGATGATGAGGGTGGTGTGTGTCTAGTCATGTCGGGCACACTATTTCTAAGAATCCAATTGGTGGGGTTGCGAATTATGGTACGTTTGGGGTTAGGTAGGGGAAAGGGGAACCAATGAGAACTAGAGGGAGAAAACAAAGAGCTCGAGAGTGAGTGAGGAAAGCTTATATGAAGGGGATGCTTTAGGATCTAGGTTTCGTTGTGATGGTAGTTGACATTCTATGGATAGCTAGTGTCTTAGTTTCTATGTTCAAGTTTGTAGGAGACCTACTAAATACCATTGTGGCTCGCAAATGCTACACTGTAGTGTCTTCCTTTTTAACCATCCGATATCATTAGATAGCCAACGCAACTTAGAGAGTTCGGTTAAAGGTACCCTCTGTCACTAAGGGTCCCCGAGTATACATCTCTAGATTACACAAGTCATCTCTTAGCATAGGATTAGGGAAAACCCTTTAAGTTCTAATTAGGTCCTTCCTTATATGGAGATGGTCTCTATTTCAAAGTAACGCTTAAGGTTGTCCGATTAAAGGATTACCTTTGTCACCTAGGGCTCCCCGGGCATATAACCTTGTGCATATTCCCTAGATGGAGACTACTCCATACATCAATTCAATCAAACACCATAATCAAGCATACATTTAAGAGATCTAAGCATAAACTCTTCATAAAAGCATTTAATCAAACAAGAAGAATTCCAATAATGTCATCAACACAAGGGCATAAGCCCAAGGTTTTAAGTTTCGACCCGTGCCGATGTTTCGGTCCCAGACCGGAACGATACGGTTTCGGTATCGTATCCTTTCGTGCCGGTATGGTTTCGGTATTTTTTATTTATATATAATAATTATTAGATAAATATATATTTATTGTGTATAATTTAAAAATAAGTTGTATGTTGATTTGATATAAGTTTTCAATTATTGAACAACTTAATATTGTTAAGAAAACAATTAAATATAACTTTCTTTAAAGAAAATTGATCTATCAATAACTCGAATTAAAATTGATACATTACAATATGTTACCTTACTAATACCTTATTAAAATTGATAAATATATATGTTTGGGTGCCATTACCTATGTTTTATAAAAAATTAAGAATAATTCACATTGTTAGCTCAAATAATAATCATCATTGTCAAGAACAATTTTATCATTATAAACAAACAAATTAAATATATAAAACTATAAAAGACAACTTCATTAAAGTAATCTACTACAACACATTTTTATCAAGTAAACTTGGAACAATAATTTTAATTATTTAAATAATATATATTTAAAATGATAAAAATATTAAAATATTAATTAAATATAAAATATAAAATATAATAAATAATTATCAGATTATAAAATAATTTTTATAAATTTTTTAGATTTTATTTAGGGTTTTTAAAATTTTTTTAGAATTTTTAAATAATATTTAAAATAGAAAAATAAAATCAGAAAATTCCTTAAATAAATCTATTTAATTTTTTGAATTAAAAAAGGAAATGCTGAATTTAAATAAATACTTTTATTTATTTATTTTTTTTTATTTACGGGAGGAAATCGGGAGGAAATCCCGATTTCTGCCGTCGAGCCAAAATGGCTTCGCCGCCGAGATCCGCCGGAGAACCGCCGGAGCCGCCCGGCGCACGACTCCAGCAGCCTCCGGCGAAGATTCCGGCGACGCCGGAGGCTTCCGACGACGTCGCCGGAGATCCGCCGTGTCTCCGACCCGCGGAACTATCCGCCGAAGATGGAGGAGCCGGGCGTCCAGCTCCACCACCGTCCGGCGAGGCATCCGGCGACGCCGGAGGCTTCCGGCGACACCTCCGGCGACGCCGGCGAGTCCCGCAATGCCTCCGGCGAAGCTGCGGAGATCGTTTGATCATACCTGTCGCTGCCGCGCCGCCCTTCGCTGCTGTGCGTCCACGCTTCGACTTCGCTTCGCTGCGTCTTCGTTGCTGCTCACCACCGGAGCTCTTCCGTCCTCTTATAGCCGGAAAAAAACTGCGAGACAGGCTGGCGCACCGACGCACGCGCGACAGAAGGAATCGCGTGCCATGCGCGTTCGCTGTGCCGCGAATCTCGCTGTCGCGCGAGACAGGCTGTCGCCACTGTCGCCACTCGCCGTTGTCGCCACTCGCCACTCGCCGCTGGCAGCTGTCGCGCGTGCTCGCGTCGAGACGCTGGCCTTCCTCGTGCCGGTTTCGGCGAACGGGCGGAACGATACTGTTTCGCCCGTTTCGTCCGAAACGGTTCGAAACCTAAATCACTGCATAAGCCAATCCATAGAGTTTCACCAAATACACATCACAATTATTTTCCACATCCTAGAGCATAGAGAATCTACTCACAAGACATGGAAAAGAAATCCAAAGATAAAGAGAATAGCATCCAACACCCAAACAAGGAGAAAGGGGGAAGAAAACTTAGCCCGTTGGAGAGAATGGTCTTCGGATCCAATCGCAAGCCGTAGAGAGGTGGAAGGCGTCAGAGAGATCCTTGAGTTGTCGGAGAGTTGCTGGAGATGGTGGATGGAGCCAAGGTGCTGTCTCCCCAAGGGAGAAACTTCCTCTCTAAGAAAAGGGAAGAAATCCCCTATAGGGGGGGGGGGGGGCACGACCTATGCCCTAGGACGACACGACCGTGCCGTGTAGAGCTCGACAGAAACAACACAGGCCGTGGCAAACAACACCGCCCAACCGTGCATTATGCGGCAGAAGGGGCACGATCGTGCCATGGGGTATGACCGGCTGCTGGTGGCTTCACACAGTCGTGCCAGGGGTTACGGCCAGGGCGTATGAGGGCCACACGGCCGCGTGAGGGCCACACAGCTGGGCCTCCTCGTGCTTTGGCTCGTTCCATTTTTGCTCTAAATCGTCTCCCGTTAAAGAAAATACACACAGAGTAGCTCTTCGAACAAAGAGAAATAATTATGTTGTCAAAATAATAAGGGGCATAATTACGTAAATTAGAGACAATAAAAATAAGTAAATGAGCATTAATACAAGAATAAAAATATATCTAATGTACGCTCATCAAATGGCTGACTTGGCAAGGTGACAGATTGTCATCAAGTTAGATGTGCCTCGGTATTGGAGCCAAAAAATCCGCAGCATCTGTTGGTAGGTGGGCATCTGGGGTCGCATTTGTAATCATACTTTGAGCCTCGCTCAGAGTTGACTTATTTGCTCACATCTGAAAAACACATGATCTAGTGTCTCCTCTTGTTGGCAAAAGTGATGGTCTGTCATCAAGATCAAGATAGTCCAGTCTATCTCGGGTAGGTAGCCTCTCGTGCGCTAGCAGCCATAGCGTGAAAGCATGGCTCGGTTGAAGATATTATTGCTAGACTATCCTCACCCATGGCTTCAAGGGGCTAGTATTTTTAAAGTGATCATAGACCGTCTGCACCCTTCCCTTTCTCTAATTGAACCATGAAGTTAAGTACTTATCGACAACCTTCTAGCTACCAGTAGTGGCTAGGATGCTGTCTTTGATATGCAGTAGCTTCATAAGTGTGGGTAGTCCCTACGTTTAGCTTGCCACTCCCATAAACCTAAACATTACCATCACAATACTTATATTTTAAGTCACCTTTTTTGAGTCTTTATCATTTACAACAATATCTACTTTCATCATTTAAGAGAATAAAGAAAAAATATTTTGCCATAGTCGACAACATCAAGTAATTCCCTTGGAGCAACACTATCGAACTCGCTTCTACTAAAAAAATGTCACAAGATTTCTCAGTGCACTTACTACTACCAAATGAAGACATGGGGTATATTCTTTTTTTATAACTCAACGAGGACAAACAAAATGAAGGCTCAATGCAAAAGTTGTTCTTACGAAAGAAAAGAAAATATTGACATGCTTATAAACATTTTAGTGAAGATGCAACACAATACATTTCATCATCAAGGGAATTTAGTCGCAACATAAGGAAGAATCATAGAATGGTACTTGTCTATCAAAACTTTATCAAAAGGAGGTTTCAATTAGTCCACAATAAGAAAATATCTAATATAAGTCTTTGAAAGAAAAAGATAAGAAGAAAAAAGGATGCTTGAGGACAACCTTGTTTCAAAGGATGGCGGAAAGATACAATCCCAAAAGAGAATTATTCAAATTTCTTATTCAAACTATTATCATTATTCTTTATTTGCTTTAGAATAAGTCATTTAATTAAAGGGCAGCCTGTGCTCGAAGCTCCTGCTAATGTGGGATCCCAGAGAAAGGTCTATTGTATGCAGCCTTATTCTGTTTTGCAAAACGCTATTTTTGAGATTCGAACTTGTGCCCTCAAGGTCATACAGCAAACTTTATTGTTGTGGCGAAGATTAAAGTTTTTACATGATTATTGCAAGTCCATCCTCTTTTTTCAGCTGTGGTCTTAGACTTTTCAATCTTGATAAATTTTTGATAGCAGTTTGATCTAGTTACATGTCTAACATCAATAATTTTCATTCAATCTTGATGCTGGAGTTTTTTGATTTTTTTTAGAGGCTTTTGAATAATTAGCCTGTTTTATTTACTCTGTTAGCAAGGACAATAAAGGAACTAGACTGAAGTTGCATTATTTTATTCCATGTGATATATTCAATTTAGCATCCTAATCAGTCAACAACTAGTTCCATCCTTAATAGTGTTCCCTTTCTGCTTTACAGGCCACTCCAAGATTGAGTGAAGACAAAGTAAAGCAATGTATAGATCCAAGACTGAAGGGGGAGTACCCACCTAAAGGAGTTGCAAAGGTTTCTTTCCTCTGCATGTGCACATTCTACTTGTTCTTGAACAATTTGGATTGCCTTCATCACGTAGCAATAATTTTTTACTTTGCTCATACAGTTGGCTGCAGTGGCAGCACTATGTGTGCAATACGAATCTGAATTTCGACCCAATATGAGCATTGTGGTGAAGGCTCTCTCTCCTCTTCTTGTAAATAAGCCAACTGTTGCTGCACCACCTTCTGCTACTGCTCCCCCATCTTCAGATTAAGGATACAAGGATCAATTCGCATCAATCCAGCTTGTTATGATGGCATGCCTTGTACATGGACGTTTGACTGTTAGGTAGTCATCAAGCCTGCTTGCGAGATACAATTCTTTCTTGTATTTTCTAGTATCATATGGACCATTGATTATGAGATTCTTGTGGGCGGTGAATTTGTGTTGTTAATTTTCATATGCATAAGTTCTTTTGGAGACTGCTTTGAGACAACACAAACGGTTGTGTTGTTGAAGGTTGTAATATGCGTTAGGTTTCCTATTACTCAGTCAAAACTTTAATAACCAGGAGTGCTTATTATTTTCAAACTTCCTTCTCAGGATATATATGTATTTTTTGTAATTGCTCAGTTTATTGAAATTTTCAGTTTAAACTTTTAGTGATGTTCTCTAGCTAGTCGATGTGGTACGAAATTATTGACATGTATGTATCTGATATTTTATGCTTGCATCAGTTGTCCTCCCACTGCCTCCCATATTATATTTATCAAATTTGATTTGTCGTTCCAGCAGCATTAGATGTGACTCAAACCATAGTGGCGCTTTTTTTAATCTTCTAGTGGAGTAGCGAGTGTTCAACTTGAACTTGTTGCCAAAAGGATCCAATCTGCCTGTGCAAACATCTCAAGTTAGTCAAGTCAGATAAGCCGAGCGGATCTAGTGGAATTGGCTGGGCGAGATGATTGCACTGGAGGACAAATTAGACAAGCAGGTAAAGTGTCAAGTGGGGTTGATCAAGGCAGGCAGATTGGTTGAGCCGGTCTGTCCAGTCAAATTGAGGCGGAGCGAACCAAGCAGATCATGCAAGTGTAGCGAACTAGTCGAGCAGACAGGATTTTAGACTTAGTAGAATGAACCATGTTATCCAAGTATGTCGAGTTGTGTGTGTATATATATATCTGATCCTGTCGCAAAGTGAGATGGACTCCCAAGAGTGAAGCGGACTCGAGTACTGCTGATGTTGACTCTGACCTGCAAGGAAATGACCATTAGCAACCCGCCGGGAAAAGTCTCCAGCAAGGACCTCCGACGGTCAAGTCAATCTCCGGTGGAAGAGCAGGAAGCAATGGAATAGTAGACAAAATACTCGTGCGCGCGTACCTGCGAAGTGAAATGCGGAGAGACTTATATAGTCGAGGGAGATAACAGCTTCTGCCTGTCTGCCCACGTTTGCCACTTTTTGTCTTATGTGGGGACAGGGTAAGGTGTCTCATGCGGGAGCAGGGTAAGGGGTGTTGTCAGTCGCCGACTGGCGCCACTCGGTCTGACCTAAGCATGGGTTGTTGTGGTACGGAGTGTAAGGGCACGGCAGGAGGGTACTGTGTCAGCAGGACACTCGCGATTCGGGCACGAATGGTGTCAGAGAAGTACAGAGTCAGCGGGATATCCACGATTCGAGCACGAACGGGGTAGGGTCTGTGCCGACTCTCGTACCACTTCTGTTGACGTTGTGTCAGAGAGTAGGTGTTCGTGGAGATAGCGACAAATCCCGAATGGGAGCGTCGACTGGCGGCTCCGAGTGAAACTTGGCCATGCGGCCACTACCTCCAAGATGGGGCAGTGTACTCTCTGAGTCAGGGAGCGCTCAGACTTGACTAACCCGACTCAACCTAGGGTCAGGTGGTTAGGGGATCGGGCGTTCTCCAACTCGACAGTCGGTATCCCTTAAGGTAGTGTGCATATCGATCGAAGGGCGGGGTCCGACTCTCAATGTTCCCGAGTGGATCGGGTCGGGCTATGTCTGACCGTCCACTTGGTCGGGCAACTCGGCTTTCTTGGGCCCCGGGGGCCCCCAGGCCCTGCTAGCTACTTCGATCTATCCATACCCCCTAGTTCCGACCCAACCTAATGTGGCGCCAGGCTGGCTAACCGAGCTATACGTGAGCTGGCCCGGGATCAATATATATGTATATATAAAGTGGGGTTTATCAAGCAAGGCGGATTGTTTGAGACAGTCTCTCAAGTCAAATTAGTTGGATTAAGTAGGCAGCACGAGCCAAGCAGATCATGCAAGTGTAGCCAACTAGTCGAGCTGACATGTGGGTTGGGCTTGGTAGAATGAACCATGTTACCCAAGTAAGTCGAGCCGGATTATACACACACATTGCCTGATGCTTCATAGCGACACACTCACGTGGTGTTGCCAGCTTGATTTTGTAGTATTAAAAAATTCCTGCCCATTGTCTCCCCTTAGCTCGAGTTTTTAGTATTAAAAAAATCTCTTTTGTTCTCTCTCCCCTTTCGCGCTGATTCAAAACTCTCACTCATGACTGACCGACCCCAAATCTAAATTTTCCTCACACCTTCTTTCGTCCAACGTCTTTCGTTGTCAACTTCTTCCACCGCTAATGCTCCTTCCTTCGTCGGCAACAACCGTTTCAGCCTATCCACCACAAGCATATCATAGGCATTGGAAGGTAAGGGCAACAAAACACACCCGCAAGCTTATTCTCGAATGGGTTAGAAGCTCCTCAATTGCAAATAAAGCCCTTCCGAAATTCGCTCCCACCTCTTCATTCTCGACTGTAAACCCTTCTACTATGGTCTCTATTTTTCTCTCTGTTCAATATTTTTTTATCTGGTGTGTGTAGTAACTTCTGGATAATATCTTTGCTAGGGTTATGAACAGGTAGTTGTGCTAGAGAATGAAATTATCCAAGACTCAAAAATTAAGTCTGCTACTACATGTATCAGCTATCTCAAAGTAGCTGCTACAACGTCAAACTCACTGGACTAGCTCATTATAGTAGTTACTGGAAAATAGTTGCTACAACGTCCACAAACATGTGTTGTAGCATCTATGGAACCATAGCTTCTACAACACCAAACTTGCTTTCCTCAATAGTATCTATTACATGTTGTAGCAGTTACGTGTATGGTAGTTTCTACACAAACTCCCCAAACAGTCACCGCAACAAAGCTGTTGCTACAAACAAAGTTCATGTACTGCTTTAAATATAGTAGTATCAAGTTAAAACTCACAGTAAAAACAATCAAAGATGGAAAATTTTAGAAAACTAAAAGATACATTAGAAGAGATAAAGCAACAATTAGATTCACTACAAATTAGTGATGAACAATAAAAATGTAATTTCAAGTTTATGTGTTGCTTAAACTCTTGAACATATCTAGCTTATTCATTGCACAATGTACTATGTAGGTTTGTGTAGAGTCGGCTAGAGGGGGGTGAATAACCTTGAAAAGAAAAATCAATATCTTGCTTTCAAACTTAGCAATGATATAATATTAGTTAATCGAACATAAATAACATGCAAAATAATAAGTAAAAGAGGATTCCAAATTTACTTGTTTGCG
This sequence comes from Boesenbergia rotunda, assembly GCA_024364735.1. Taxonomy (NCBI): domain Eukaryota; kingdom Viridiplantae; phylum Streptophyta; class Magnoliopsida; order Zingiberales; family Zingiberaceae; genus Boesenbergia; species Boesenbergia rotunda. The sequence continues at coordinate 176,283 of JAGFNQ010000601.1, read as the reverse complement.
ACTTGGATGGTTGCTAATCTAAGTGTTGGGACCGGGTGCATGCCGACGCGGACACGTATTGTAATTGTTACATAATTACATGCAGCGGAAACAAAAGCATGAATAATTTCCTAAATTATTCTAACACATATCCTAAACATGCAATGTGTTCACATAATCGTAATATAAAATTTTTGCAAAAAAAGGAAATTACTCTACGAATTACCTTGCGTAACTTGGAAGAAGGGACGAGATCCAACCATTAGCGTCCCTTGAAAGCTCCGCCTCTATTCGTATCCACGCCAAGTATCGTCGGGATGACTTCGCTAAGCCACGAGTTTCGTGTTCACGAGAACTACTAGATTCTCCGTGAACACGACGAAAACCGAGAGAGTAATCAAATCGAAAGACTCACCACCAAGGTTGGCCGAAGAGGAAGATCATCGCAAGGAAGAACTTCGTCGCCTTGATGCTTCTCCTTGTGCTCACGGCAAGAAGAAAGAAGGAAGGCCTATGGCCGGCCAAGAGAGAGGCAGAGAAGAAGAGGAGAGAGCCCAAGCAATTATTGGATGGATCATCTTCTATGGCACCCCTTGGGTCCTTTATATAGGGAGAAGTTTCTTAATTCCCAAGCAAACCTCTCCTTGATTATGGAATAATTTCTCAATCAATCCATAATCAAGGCTCTCATGATCAAGCTTCTTCTTCTTGATTATGGAATAATTTCTCAATCAATCCATAATCAAGGCTCTCTTTCTTTTGGCATGATTATATAAAATTTATAAAACAAACCAACCATTGGTTCATTATATAAAATTTTATAAAACAAACCAACCATTGGTTCATTATATAAATTTTATTAAACAAACCAACTCATGGTTCATTATATAAAAATTTATATAACCTTTTATAAAATAAACCAACCTTTGGTCTATTTTATAAAACAAACCAAAATAGCTTTATCCTCTTATGGTGGTGGCCGGCCATGACAAGAAGAGAGGAGGCCCCCTTCCTTGGCCGGCTCATCTAACCCCAATTGGATCAAATCCCTTAATGAATTAAACTTATTTAATTCACCCATTAAGTCTTTAAAAGACTTAGTCATTCTATGCTTCCGATGCATCTGAAATAAATTCAGTTTTGACTATTGTTTGGACTTACCAAAAATAGTCTATCTCGATTGGAGAATTCAATTCTCAACTCGTTTTAAATCCTTCGAATTACTCGTTATGCGTGTGACCAAATAGGCTTTCAATTTATGTTGGTCGTCCATAATTAACTAATTAATTATAGAACGATCATGAGTGGCACCTAGTAGTACATCATGATCCCCAATTAATTGAAAGATCAACGGTTGATCTCAGAAATGATTCTGAAACCCTTCAGCAGCTATAATAAATCGTGCCCCATTCCCTTCACCATCTTATACCCACTTAGTTCAGGACATGGTCTATGTGTGTCAGTCCCCACTAGGCTGACTACGTCACACCTAGCCCAAGTAACGTTTCCTCGTCCTATGGATTCTAATTACTCTCATGTATTTAAGAGATTCATACTCTGAACATGTCATGCTCTGGCCAGAGGCTTCGAGTAACAATCCGACGATAGGCCTCGGGTATACATCTCCTCGCAAGGAGTGGTGAATCCTTTGTAGGCTGTTCAAACATCTTCGGGCACTTCGGCTTATACCCAATCATCCTGGGTCCACACCTCCTTGGAGATGCTTGCTTAAGATGTCAAAGTATAAGTCTCCATGACCAAGATGACTTGAACACCACAAGTCAAAGGAACATCGCACTTAAGCTGCAGTAAGAACTTCACTGTCATATCTATATGTAGACTACCATATGAAGTTTTACAGCCAGTCACTCCAATGAACTAGATCCCTTAACTAGCATTCATGTTTATCTCCGGACATCTCCATGTCACCAGCCAGTGAGAATCAGCTGATTAGAGAATAACCCATGCTAGTCTCAACAGAATTAATAGTGTCCGTATTTATCAATTCATCGACTAGGGACAATTTCAATACTTCACAATTACACATGTAGAGATAATCACTAGTTGTGAATTCATCACAAATTCTCTCATGCTGTGAATTGTATTGCGGACATTCAGTAAATGAGCTTAAGATCTTAATCAAATAATCATGTATACTCAAATAGTGAATATTCATTTATTAAAAATAAATGATTACAATCATAAGGCGATTGCCTGAGGACACTTCTCTCATGTCACTAACACTAAGAAGTTAAAAGATTTAGTAAAATGCTCCTTTGAAGTTGGTGAAGAAGTCTCTTACAAGTCGTCGAGAGCACGGACACTAGGACAAAATTAGAGATGGAGAATAATGAATTGATGAATAATTCTGAGCCAAAGGGCTCTATTTATAGAGCCTGGAAGAGTTATCATGTTATTGAAGTGACACTTCCCCGGCGCCTATGTTCATTGGGGGCGCCTGAGTAGCCAACCTTATCCGCGTTGCAACCAATGTGAAAATGGCTAGTCTGGGCTTATCAACCCGGGTGCCCCGGGACCCCAGGTGCACGGGTTCACTCGGGTGCTTGTGACTCCAGGCGCTCAGGTTCACTCGGAAGCCTGGGACCCCAGGCGCCCGGGTTCACTCAAGCGTCTGTATAGGTTTTGGTCAACCTCTGGTTGACCAGTCTTTTATCGCTTCTGGGTGTTTTTTGATCATTCAAAGTTGAGCTCACCCGAACCCAACTTCCGATCTTCTTCTTGAGTAGTCTTCCTCCCCATCTTCTCGTCCCTAGGACACCACACATGCCCTTTTCGTCCACCAGTGTACTCTTTCACAGTCTTCTCGTCCCTCGGATGCACTGAGCCTGTCAACTCCCTTTCCGTGCCATCGTTCTCGTCTGTTGCATCTTCCGCTCGACTTCTAGTGCTCCTAAGTTCCTGCACACTTAGACACAAGTATCAAACTAACAAGAGCTAACTTGACTCAGTTGAACACATTAAAACTATCCCGGAGTACTTATAATTTCTCTCTTTTTGATGTACATCAACCCGAGTTAAGTTAGGAAAAATCAACAAGAAATAAAAACAAATAATAGTAATTATTACAATTTAGTACAACAAAAATATTGCACTAAAATTTCCCCTTAACTTAATTATCATTTTCTCCCACTTTGATCACATAAAAAAAAATAGTTAAGGATAAACTTAAAAAAAAACTCGTAAGTTATTTAAAAACCCAATTTTAGATATAAAATTCATAGAAACATATCTTTTTATTCAAAATTTTTGAAAATTTTTATGAACATGTCAAAATATCACATCTGATGACACAAAAATTTTCAAGATAAAACACTTTCTTTTGAGTATTTAAAAATAATTTTCTTAACAGATGCATAAAATTAGAAAATAAATGTTTAAAAATGAATTTTGATTTAAAAAATCATAATAATTTTTTAGACCTATCATAATCAAACGGCTAACCTCTAAATATTTAGGTTTTTCATAAATCATTTTAAAAGTATTTTTAAAATTAAAAATTAAACTTTTAATAACAAATTTGTAAAATACTATTAATAGTTGAAAAAATCTCAAAAATTTTTAAGTATGAAGGGTTACTATTATAGAAAAAAATTTTAAAATGATTTTACTCTAAAAAATTTTTTGAAAGTAAATTTTCAAATATGACAACAAAAAAGAATTAAAATAATTTCTAGCATACATAAAAAAATATTTTAACAATTCAAGGTAGATTTAGGAATTCAATATAAATTTCTACCTACTAGGTTTATTAAAAATTTGTGTGGAATATAATTTCTTGGTACTTTTTCATTTTGACCCTATGATTCCTAATATTCCTGTTTACGCCTATATAAAAATTTTCATAATTTGAATTTCAGCATTACTTGAGTATATAGAGTTCTTTAATTTTTCTATTTCTTCCTTTAACTGAACATTTTTACTTTTTAATTTATCATATAATTCTAATAGACATGCATTTGCTAATTTCTTTTTAAGATCTAAATTTTTGGTTCTTAATTTGCATAATGATTTGGATATTAGTTTAATACCATTGTATAACTGAACAGGAGGTAAAAAATTATACTTCACTTATCAAGTTGGATCTGAATTTTGATTCTCCGTCTACTGATGTAGCTTCCCCTTCATCTATGTTTTTTCTGAGATTGCTTTGTCATTTAACTTTTGGTGACTAGCCATCAATACTAGTCCAACATATTCCTTGACTCCAGATTCATTCGATGAAAATTCATCCCATGTTGCTTTGAGGTTCCGAATTTTTTACTTTGTTGCCCCTTTATCTTTTTTTTTTTTAATTTTGGGCAGTTATCTTTCATGTGTTCTTCTTCGTTATAGTTGTAGCATCTGATTTTTCTTTAGTTTCGAGGATTTCTCTTGGCTTGCATCTCATTAAATTTATAAGATTTATTTTTTTAAAAACTTCATTACCATATATGCTTTTGGATCCTCATCAAGAGATGACTTTGATTCTAGTTCGACATTTCTCGTGTTTAAGGCGATGTTGTCCATCTTTTCTTTTATTCCTGCACATCGAGATTTTTGAAGTTCAAAAATTGATTAAAAATTTTCTAAGGTACTTACCCCTATGTCCTTGGAGATATAATAAGAGTCGATCGACTATCGACATCCATTTCAGACTTCTTGGAAATGCATTTAAGGCATACCTTAGCGAATCTCGGTTTATCACCTTTTCTCCGAGATTCATGAGACCAGTGATCAGCTCCTTTATTTTCACATGAAGTTTGGCCATCGTCTCTCCTCATCTTTCATCTGGAGATTGGTTAGCACATTTCAGAATATATCTCATCGTGCTAGCTTTGCTTCCGAAGTCCCTTTGTATAATTTCAGAAATTTCTCCCAAAGCTCTTTTGCTAATGCATACGTGCCAATCCGATTGACTTCCTGAGCCGATAACATGGTTAACAGATGAAACTCTACTTTTCCATTGGCTATGAACCTTCTTTGACCAGAGGTGCTCTTCCTTGTCTTTAGGTACTACAAATCCATTTTTCATTATTAACAGTAATTCAAAATTGATTTTAAAAAATACTTCCATGTGATCATTCCGCATTGCAAACTCCCCCTCAAACTTTGGTAAGCAAATACTTGGTCCGACCATCACTTTGTTGCTTCAAGTGATGATTAGTCCTTCTGAAGAGACCTCACTTTGATACCAATAGTAGGTCCATGTAGGGCCAACTAGAGGGGGTAAATGGCCCTGAAATGAAAAACCAATCTCTTGCTTTCAAATTAGCTAGGTTACAATATTATTTAATTGAACAAAAATAATATGCAAAAGAATAAGTAAAAGATGACTCCGAATTTACTTGGTTTGCAACCTGAGCGGTTGCTAATCCAAGACATTAAAAACTCTAGTAAAATACTCCTTTGAAATAGGCGGAGAAGCCTCTTACAAGTCGTTGAGAGCACAGATAGTTAGCATAGAATTATAGATGGAGTACAATGAATTGATGAATAATTTTGAGCTAAAGAGTTCTATTTATAGAGCCTGGAAGAGTTATCTTGTTGCTGACGTGGCACTTCTCGAGCGCCTGTGTTCATTGGTGGCATCTAAGTTGGACCAAACCTTATCCGTGTCGTAATGGTTATGAAAATAATTAGTTTTGGATAAAACAATGTTCCTGGGTGCCTTATCATTTCGGGCGTCTAGGACTCCAGGCGCCCGAGTTCACTCAGGCGCTCGGGTTCACTCGGGCCCCTAAATAAGTTCTGGTCAACCTCTAGTTGACTAGTCTTCTAGTGCTTCTGGGTGATTTTTGATCGTCCGATGTTGAGCTCATTTGAACCCAACTTTTGACCTTCTCCTTGAGTAGTCTTCCTCCCTGGCTTCTCGTCCTTCGGACATCATGTATGCCCTTCTCATCCACCGGTGTACTCTTTTGCAGTCTTCTCGTCCCTCGGATGCACTAAGCTCGTTAGCTCCCTTCTCGTGCTATCCTTCTCGTTTGTTGCGTCTTCCGCTCGATTCTTATACTTCTATGCTCCTGCACACATAGATACAAGAATCAAACCAATAGAACCTAATTTAACTTGGCTGACCACATCAAAACTATCCCGGGGTACTTACATACTATATTACTATTTCAAATTGTTGTGTTTATAGGTCATGTTCTCAATGTTTTTATTCTACAATTCCTATTCGATATATTTTACTTATTTCGAGTATAACTGTATAACTACAAATTGAAATCGAATGTTTATTCCATGTTGTAGTAGCTATTGGACCGTAACTGTTACAACGTTAAAGTGAAAGTAGTTTTAATCACGTTGTAGTAGCTAGTCGACAATAGCTCCTACATGTTATAGCAGCTAGTCGAGAGTAGCTGCTATAACGTGAAAGTATATTCCATTTTGTGACAGCTACTGGACTGAAACTACTACAATGTCAAATCAAAAGTAGCTGTCGACTAGCTGCTGCAACATAGTAGTAGCTAATCGATAGTAGCTGCTACAACGTGATGTTGTGTAGTAGTTGCTACACGTTGTAGCAGCTACCCAATATTATAACTGCTACAATGTTGTAGTAGCTAATTGAGAGTAGTTGCTACAACGTGAGCATAGATTCCATTTTGTAGCAGTTATTAGACAGAAACTGCTATAACTTTAAATTGAAAGTAGCCGTCAACTAGTTGTTACAACATTGTAGCAGCTAATCGACAATAATTGCTACAATGTGATGCTGTGCAATAGCTGCTACATGTTATAGCAACTACTTGATAGTATAATTGCTTCAACGTTGGTAACAACTAGTTAAGAGTAGCTGCTACAATATAAATGTATATTTTATTTTGTAGCAACTATTGGAGAAACTGCTACAATGTCAAATTGAAAGTAGTTGTCGACTAGCTGCTATAACATTGTACTAGCTAGTCGATAGTAGCTGCTACAACGTGATGTTGTGTAGTAGCTGCTACATGTTGTAATAGCTACCTGACAATATAGCTGCTATAATGTTATAGTAGCTAGTCGAGAATAGATGCTACAATGTGAACGTAAATTCCATTTTATACCAGCTATTAGATAGAAACTGCTACAACGTCTAGCTGCTACACATTGTAGCAGCTACTCGATAGTAGCTGCTATAATATTGTAATAGCTAGTTGATAGTAGCTGCTACAATGTGAAAGTATATCACTTTCACATTGTAGCATCTACTCGATTGTAGCGGCTACAATGTTGTCTTCACAATGAAATTAAGTGACTAGTAATATTTATAATATTGCTCGGTTAATGTTGAGACAATAGCTGCTACAAAGAGAAATTATATTGTGCAATTACCCTTTTGCCATATGTTTGTCCAAAGTGATAAGTGATAACCCATTAACCCCTAAACCTAGCGAACAAACATTTTGAAACATCCTCCTTGGAACTAGGTCAGTGCCCGATGGTGTATTCGCCTCTTAACATCAACTTGACACCTAGTTTTATACTCTGAATCTTTGCTTCAATCGTAAGTATTTCGTTAGAGTTTAGTGTTCTGATTAGTGTCCAAGGCTTTATGTGTTGTGAAATTTTAGGATTTTTTAGGATGGTGTTGACTGATTATAAGTATTCTCTGTGAAGTTAAACTTTCATGGGATTAGACTTTTAAAAAAAGGTTGTAACGTTATAGCTGCTATTGTTAAATCCTACTGACTACTACAACATGGTTAAACCCTACTTGTTGCCAGATTGTAGCAGCTACTTGACCTTAACTCATAGAACGTGATCAGTAGCCACATTGTAGAAGCTACTACCCACGTTGTAGCAGCTAGTAGACATTGTAAGAGCTTCATAATGATGATCACTAAGATCTGATGTAATTTTTGACAGAATTAAATGGTGACCTAGAGAAGTTCTAATTCCTATATATATCGTAAGCAATTGCAAAGGAAAAGTAATTACCCTCAGTTCAAGGAATTTATATCATTAGTGGACATAAACAATTGACAAATGCGGTTGACAAATGGATGCCCAATTGCTTGGGCCTTTGCCATGCCCGAAATTATAAATATCCGAAGCCTTATAAAATATATTTGACAATTGGGATGTTGAAGCCAGATGTTTCATCTTTCAAAATCAACAGATTAGGTTCACAAGAAAAGATGTATCACTCATTCTAAGACTCCCAGACCAATGTGATGAAGTAAATTTGTAGCTAAATGCAGCCTCCACCACTCTTTCTTCAACACTTCACTAATGTTGAGTGTTCAAAGACGGCACTAGAGGCCAAGATGCTAAACATTAACAAACAACCATCATCTAAACTTTTAATATTATATTTCTTTGTTTGTGTTTTATTTACTACTACTAGCAGTATATTTATCAATACAATTGCTAATTGATTATGTAGATGATTTTGAGAATTTAGATAGGCATAATTGGTGTAAGGCTGTATACGACTATATGAGCCCACATCTAGAGGCCATTAGTGAAAGGGCTTGCGCATCTCCTCGTTGTAATTCTTATATTTGACGGTACATTCATATATGTTATGCATAAAATTTTAAATTTAACCATTTTTATGGTATTGCAGGTGTAGATGTGCAAAATATGTCAAAATAATGGAGCCTTAAAGACTATATGCCCTTCCAAGGATATGCAGATGGAAGTGTTCGTGCTCCCATGTGGAGACAATAAAGTCTAGGATTGCAGAACTACCGCAGGTTAAATAATTGATACTTTAACTCCATCATATCTAGAGACACATCTACTCTTAAATAAGTCCATAATAGATGTTGTAGAGAATATAGATCAACAAATTGCTGAGCTACTTCCAGAACAAGGTTATGAGGAAATTCCTCAACAAGTGGCTAACCAATTTCCTGAGTAGCGAGCCAAATGTAGGATCGAGAAGAGCGATAGAGGGGGGGGGAGCGGGGGTGAATACTCTTCAAAAACTTTCAATTTCAGAAACAAGTATGCAGTGAAAATAATAAAGTTAAAAACAAACAATGCTAACACAGTTTATTTTTACTTGATTCAGAATTTGTGACAACTCCTACTCCAAGGCCCACATTTCTTGACCGTTTACTTTGAGAAATCCACTATAATTCAAAATGATGAGTAGAAAGTATGCAAGGAATGAAATAGAACAATAATTATACCAATAATAGGAAGTGTAGAAAATTAAGTAGCGTGGTTGTTGGAGCAACGTTACAACGTCGTTCGATGATCTTTTGCTCAGCACATAAGAGAAGAAATCATAGTAGCAATGATGTTGAACCCACTGGTTGAAGCGCCCTTATAAAGGGCCTCTCGAGCACTGGAATCACCATCTTGGGTGCTTGAATCACCTTCCCAGGCGCCCTAAGATGTTGAAGTGGCCATCGATCTTCGAAATTTCATCCTGAAATTTCATCCAATCCTGGGAGCTTGAATCAACCTAGGCGCCTGATCAGTGATGTGGACCAACTATTGTGCGTGCTCTAGCTCAGCCAAGCCTTTGTTGGGGTTGCAAGGTTGCGAACATAGTCCCACATCGAAAACACATAGGAAAGATCATAGGCTTATAGGGGAAAAAATATCTCCATTGGTATCAGGCCTTTTAGGAGAGCCCATGAGCAAAACCATGAGTGCTTAGGCCCAAAGTGGACAATATCATACCATTGTGAAGATATCTAAATTCCTTTCGGTCCTAACAATTGGTATCAGAGCTAGGTCGCTCTTCACCGGACTAACTGCCGGAAGAAGCATGAGCTAGAGACATGATCCAGATCTAACCATGTGGGTTAAAACTTGAATAAATGATGTGTGAGCTCCTATGTCTTGATCAAGAGGACCAAACACCAGGCAGAGAAGTCCTAGTTGCGGCTGGCAGTGAAGTCCTAGTAGGTCGGGTGGACCAAGGGGCAGAAAGTCTTGGTCGGTTGAGGATCGGACATCAAACGGAAAGGGTTTCCGCTTGAATGGAGGCTTGTGGTCCTTTGTTTAACGGGGGGGGATTGTTGGGTTGCAAAGTTGCAAACATAGTCCCACATCGAAAACACATGGGAAAGATCATAGGTTTATAAGGCAAAAAGATATCTCCATTGGTATGAGGCCTTTTGGGAGAGCTAAGAGCAAAACCATGGGGGATTAGACCCAAAGTGGACAATATCATACCATTGTGGAGATATCTAAATTTCTTTCGGTCCTAACAACCTCGGCTAAGTTGAGGGTGTCCCGGGTGCCTGAAGCTACGGGTGCCCGAGTCTGTCTCGGGTGCTTGTGTTCTTAGGTGCATGAGCTCCTCTCAGGGGCTTGAACGTAGGATCCATCTTTTCTTCTTCTACAAAATAGAGTTAGAAAAAACCAGAAAAATATATATGAAATAAATTGCACTTTGATAGTTGCATACTATCCGATCCAGACTTTTAGGTTTTAACCAAATCCCTAGGTCGGAATAATGCCTACTATTCCTTCTTCAGGGAATGCACCCTCACCTACTCCTTTTAGGAGAGATTACCTATTGCCAACCCCCTGTTGGACTTTTCTTAGCCTCCGATGACTCCGGAACTCGTGATGTCTAATCCTCGATTCCTATCCATCATCCTTGCTTCACCAAATCTTCTGCCCGATCATCTAGATCAGGATTTCGGTGCCTAGCCCTCAGCCAGTACTTAGTGTCCAGTCCTCCAAACTAGGTCTTCGTGCCCAACCCTCGGTCAGGTCTTCGTTGCCCAGCTCTCGGCTAGGACTTAATGCTTAACCCCGGGGCAGGTCTTAGTTGCCCAACCCTTAGCTAGGACTTAGTGCCTATCATAACTAGAACTTTGCTGCACGCATAGAGTAACACGTTAGATCACCAACAATATTTAACTTTGAACCTTTTGCCAACATCGAAACAAGGTTCGATCAGGTGCTTTTGACACCATCAATCTCTTCCTTTTTTATTTATGACAACTAATAAGACCCAATTTTGTCATGCAATGGATATCAAATGAATAAAGTACCGAACCTCTCGTTACAGTAATATTGCATAGGGATTGCCTGTTGGTGCAAAGAGCATCAGTTATGAATAGTCAACCTTTAGTTTTTCGATGTTTGACAATATACTAAGGTTAGGTCAAAGTGAGCAAGGGTTAAGCCAAACAGGACTTGATGTTTTGTAGGGTAAACCCAAGCTTGATCAGGTTGACCAAAGGGTTAGCCAAACAGGACCTGATGTTTGGCAGGGTGATCAAACCTAGATCTAATATGTTTGACAATATACCAAGGTTTGATCAGTTAGAGCAAGGGTTAGACAAACAGGATCTGATGTTTGGCAGAGAACCCAGGGTTAGTCAGTTTGACCAAGAGATAAGCCAAAAGAACTTGATGTTTGGAAGAGTAATAAAACACATTTGGACTAAGCCAGATAGGACTTGATGTTTGGCAGAAAGAAGTCTAGTTAGGATTAAGACGACTAGCAAAGAAGTCCTTATCAAGGCACGAAATCCTCGCTGAGGGTTGGGCACCATAGTCCTGGTTCGAAGAATTGGGCACGAAGTCTTAATCTGCAGGGTTGAGCATGAAGACTTAATCTGGGGGACTGAGCAGAAGACTTTGCCGAGCGGGGATCATGGACAGGAATCGAGATGGGTCAAGGTCAAACGTCATCAAGTTTTGAATTCTCAGAGGCCGAGCAAAAGTCTTGGTCAGGGATCGGGCAATGAAGACTTGGCAAGTGAAGCCGAGCACGAAGACTTGGTCTGGGGGATCGAGCAAAAGACTTTATTGAGCGTGGATCCTGGACAGGAGTCGAGACAGGTCGAGGTCGAACGTCGTCGAGTTCCAAATTCTCAGAGGTCGAGCAAAAGTCCAACCGGAGATCCCTGTTGGCAAACTTCTCCAAATTGGAGTAGGCGAGGACGCGGCCCTCGGGAAAGGGAATAGTAGGGGTCAGTTCGACATAGGATTTCATTTGAAATCCAAAGTCAAAACCAGACGGCTCTAGTTGTTAATTATTAAGGATAAGGATTATTTATTTTGTCTTGTGTTTGTTTGTCTTGCAGGAACCTAGAGTTGGAGGCAAAATAGGAGAGCAAACGCAAGAAAATAAGAAACTTGGGAAAGGGCTCCTAGGCGCCTGAATGACTTCCAGGCGCCTGGGATGTAAGCCTTATCTCTGCGCTGAGTACGCCAGTTCGGATCATGTTTTGACCACAACTAGGGCGCCTGAAAGGCTATTCAGGTGCCTGAAAGGCTATTCAGGCGCCTGAAAGGCCATGCAGGCGCTTGAATAAGTACTATATAAAGGGGTCGAGTGCAGTAGTTCAGATCATCAACTTACACATCCGCTTACTCATTCTGTGCAAATGAAAGGTGCTGAGATGAAGTTCTGCGACCAAGGAGGCTCCAAGAGGAAGTGTGTGACGCTTCAGAGTTCTAGAAAGGTCAGGATTGTCATCTTCTGTTTGGTTTGCATTTAGTTTGTAATTCTTTATCATTATTTTGATTGTACTCTCAACTGTAAGACGGGTTTCTCTGCCTCCATAAATTTTGAAAAGGAGACCACTAGTGGACGGACGCTACCCGTAATTAGGCCTTGGATGTACTGACCCTGGGGGGTTGGGAACCAAGTGAATCCCGCATGTTCATGATTGTGTTTGGTTTTACTTTTATTATTCCGCTGCTACTAACAACTCTGATATTAAGCGAACAATCAACAAAGATCCGATAAAGTTTTGATGAGTCGATATTCACCCCCCCCACCCTCTATCGACGCCACCGATCCTGCAATTGGTATCAGAGGGTGACTCTGATTGGACTCACCGCCGAAGGAGCAAGAAGGCCAGAAATTGAGTGGGAGTCCAGGGTGATAAAGGTATATTTTTATAGTATCTAATTTTAAATTTCATATAATCTATTTCAAGTGCAAGGAGAGAGGACACTATAAAAACCAGTGTCTTACTTGTAAGAATCGTACATCACCACCAGCGGCAACGGAGGTACTAGCGTTAGGAGCCTGGAGGGACAAGTGGCACATCATGTGCTTTAAGTGCCAAATCTATGGGCACTACAAGAATCAGTGTCCAAACTGGAGGATAAGCGGATCCAAAATGCCAGGAAAAGATAAAGAAGGTACAAATTTTTAATTCTTGCAGAAATATTCCTGTCAACTTAGATTCAAGTGCATATGATAATGTTCTTTCCAAAAATACCCCTATGCATGCAAACGTAACATTTAATTTTTTAAGTAAATTAGATTTTCTATATAGTAAGCTAAATGTCTTGCATGATAAATTAGCTAGTAATAATCCCAAATCAAACATTGATAATGGTAGAATATTGAATATAAATTCCTTAATCTTTAATATTCATGCTACAATTTTAGAAATTAATTCTAATATTTTGAATAATTTTTCTAGTAATTCAATCAATGTTGAAGATAACAATGAAACTATAATTGATAATCCTAAAGATAATTTTAATAATTCTGAAGATAATAATCAAATCTTAATTAATAATCCTGAATATAATCCTAATAATTTTTAAGATAATAATGAAACTTTAATTAGTAATTCTCAAAATAATTCTTAAAATAATCCAAATAACTTTGCAGATAATTATGAATCCTTAATTAATTATTCTACTTATTTTGAATATAATCATCCAACCTTGATTAGTAATCCTAAAAATTATTCTACTTATTTTGAAGATAATGATACAACTCTTATTAATTCTGAATATAACTCTGAAGATGAAAATGATTTTGAAGATGAAGATGAATTTATTAAAATTGAAGCTATAATTAAAAAGGTTTATAAGGATTCAAATAAAATAGAAGTATTAAATAAAATTGAAAACTTAAAAATAAAAGAAATAATAGATGAATCAGAATTTTTTGAATTAATAGAAATGATGCAATTAGACCCAAAATTATTATTCAAATCTTAAAAACTTAAATCTTAATTAATCACAAATCTTAAATTTTAATTCAACTTTAATTAGAAACTTAAATCTTAAATTCAAATTAATTACCTTCAATTAAATCTCAATTCAAAATTAAAATCCATGAACTAAAATTAATTTAATTACCTTCAATTATGAAACTAAATAAAATTCTACATAACTAGAACAATCAACTCAATAATAATAACTTTGTTAAAGTGGGTTGACATATTCGCGGGTTCACACGTTCTGTATCAAATCGAGAATTTGATACTTTATTAGAAATCAAATTAAATTGCTTCGACTTGATTGACACATGCATAACTGATATGCTCATGCATCTGTTTATGTTTTTCTTCCATATACCTGTCATGTCATTCATGCTAGTTTATTTCTTGCTTAATCTAGAATGGCTAGATAGGAATAAGATTGATTGACACTTGCCTAACATAGTACCAGGTTGGGGTGAGATGATAGTACGTTAGGGAAGCTTGGTCTAGGAAGTCAGGAAGGGTAAGGAGTACCTGACTTGGTCGACCTAGCTAAGTGGAACTAGCCAAAGCTACCTCGCCACATCCTAGACTAGTTAGATCAGAGTTTCTCAAAAAGTAATTGAAAGTATCATTTCTTTAAAAGGCTTTGTCAAAGGAAAGGGTCGTTGTTCCGATAACCAAGAAGGCCCCTGTGCCTCGCCAAGATTTGGTAGCCAATTATTGAAATTTACTTTTAAGTTACTAATTGTTAAACTTAAATCTAACTCAAGGTCAAACAATTTATAAAATTAAATTGAGAAAAATTAATTAAGCATCTCACAACACCCATAAGACAACCATGCTTGTCTGCACTACGACACTTAGAATGAGTGAGATGATAAGAACTAATCAATTGATAAATATTATCAAAATGGTTTTTCAAAAATCATTAGAATATTTTCTTAAAAATCTATTTTAAAATAGTGGTTAAATATAATAATGTTTTAATGAATTTCATACATGATTGTGTGTACCTACAAATATATTTCAAAAATTATATATCTTTTCAAAAGTTGTTTGACCTGCACATAGACACAGATCTTCTAGTCAACACTAAAATCCCTTAAAATACTTATGTAGTATTCCTTGTAGTTAACAAGGGTAGCCAGAAGGTGTCAAGTTTAGGGGGAGTCTATCTTTTTGCAAATTTATTTTAATATTTCTTTTGAAAATTATTTTTTAAAAATTATTCTTTTTGAAAATTTATCTTTGTCAAAATTTTGTATTACTTCTTTCAAATGCTTTTTGAAAAATATTTTTCAAAATGTTACTATGTCTTTTAAAATATTTTTCAAAAAATACTTTTTCAAATATTATTATATTCTTTGAAAAATATTTTTCTAAAATATGCGTTAATTGCTCTTATGATTTGGTAAACTCTAAAAACACATAGCAAGTTTTTCTCATAATCTGCAAGGATTCCTAAGATTGTGTCAAACTTAGGGGGAGTCTCAATCAAAAGGAACAACTTTGAACATAAAAGATATATATATATATATATATATATATATATATATATAATGTAATTCTTTTCGTTTGAATCGAACCCTAAGACTCAGAGGAAGTTCAACTTGTGGTCAACAAGTTACCTAAGACTGTGTCAGGATTGGGGGGAGGTTCTAATTAAAAGAACCATTAGAAGTTTTCAAAAAATAATATATTTTCAGAAAATACTATCTTTTCAAAAACACTATATTTGTGAAAATACAATATTCTCATTTTTTTAAAATATTTATTTCTCGAACATCTTTAAAAATCTTTCGAAAATTGCTTGAGTTTGGCAAAATCTTCAAGACACATAGGAAAGTTTTCCTTGTAGTTAACAAGGTTTCCTAGGATTGTGTCAGATTGGGAAGATATTCAAATCAATAAATTTATTATTTTTCAAAATAAATACATATATTGAAAATATTTTATCTTGATTGGAAAATCTCTAAGACACATAGAAAATTTTTCTTATGGTCAACAAAATACCTAAGATTGTCTCAGATTTAGGGAAATTCAAATCAATAAAGTACCTATTTTTTCAAAATTTACTCAAGTAATTAGTGTTCTCAAAAATATTTTCTAAAAAAGCTACTTGAGTTATAAAATAAAAAAGGGAAGGATTTTTGAAAATTATGTTTTCCTTAAAAATCATAAATATCAAAAATCGTATTGTTGGTGCAAATGTTAAGTTAAAATCTTTATTATTGCATTATAATTCTTTTTGATGTGTGTCATAGGGAGAGAGAGTACCTTAAGTTAGGTTTTTTCAATTTCTCCCAAGTATTGACTTAAAACCCTTAGACCAAAATCTAACTTAAGATTAATGTCAAACATCAAAAAAGAGGAGATTGTTGGTGCAAAGAGCATCAGTTATGAACAATCAACCTCTAGTGTTTCAATGTTTGACAATATACTATGGTCTGGTCAAAGTGATCAAGGGTTAAGCCAAACAGGACCTGATATTTGGCAGAGTGATCAAACCTAGATCTAATATGTTTGACAATATACCAAGGTTTGATCAGTTAGAACAAGGGTTAGACAAACAGGATTTGATATTTGACAGAGAACCCAGGGTTGGTCAGTTTGATCAAAAGATAAGCCAAACAGGACTTGATGTTTGGCAAAGTAATAAAACACCTTTGGTCTAAGCTAAATAGGACTTGATGTTTGGCAGAAAGAAGTCTAGTTAGGATTAAGATGATTAGCAAAGAAGTCCTTATTAAGGTACGAAGTCCTGGCCGAGGGTTGGGCACTGAAGTCCTGGTTCAGGGAATCAGGCACGAAGTCTTGACCTTCTGTTTGGTTTGCATTTTATTTGTAATTCTTTATCATTATTTTGATTGTACTCTCAACTGTAAGACGGGTTTGTTCGCCTCCGGAAATTCCGGAAAGGTGACCACTAGTGGATGGGCGCTACCCGAAATTAGGCCTTGGATGTACTGAACCTGGAGGGTTGGGAACCAAGTAAATCCCGCGTGTTCATGATTGTGTTTGCTTTTACTTTTATTATTCCGCTGCTACTAATAACTTTGATATTAAGTGTCACGCCCCGAGACCAAAGGAGTCGCTGATCCAATATAAAAATCGGACAGCATCTCTCCTGTCCGGCGGACAATTTACACATACACACAAACCCACGCAGATATAAAATGGCCTCAGGCCACAAAACAGATATATATAAAGCATAAGATGATGAAACACCACAATACTGAGACATAACTCACCTGAGCTGCCCCCAGGGCAGATGCGCAGCAAATCATAAGCACAAAGTCCAACAGAGGACTCAAAAATACAATATCGTATGAATAAATCCAATACAAATCCACGACATATAGGAAAAAATAAATACAACGCATACGGAATGCTGTAAAAGGAAAACAACGCGGAAGCCCCCAACACGGAGTCGTAGGGACCAGGACCGGCAACTGGGCTCCTCCGGCGAGCTATCAACCTGAAACAAAAATATTACGACGGGTGGTGAGTCCAAGTGGACTCGCGGGTATATAGAAAGATATGCATGGCATAAAAGTAGCTAAAGCAGCTATAAAGAAACAACAGGATACAGTCTCCATAATAATATCAGAAGCATGCATAACTGAAATAATAAAGGACTGTACATACCAGAAATCAGTCTATCATGATCATAATAAGACTCGTACCATACGAGCAAGTGCTGAGTCAACAAACCATACCATAAGTACCTCCTGTATGTGCATGTCAAACAAGTGCAGCAAGTAAATGCAGCAAACATAGTCAATGCACAAATGCATCATATGCACATGATGCAATGCCATGGTCACCCCCTAACTCCAGTCAAGCCATCGAGACAGGCGATACTGTGTCGGCCGAGTGGGTAGAGCTGTGACACTGTCCGCACTCTTCCATCACTGCTCCTGAGTGACCGAGGGGACAGGATGCTGGTGGAGCTATCGCTCCACCCCATGTATATATGGGGGAGATATCTCTCTCATCTTCTCTGGTCTATGGGTAGAGAAGGGATCCCTGCCTGCTACCACGCTCTGAAACCACTACCCATGAGCGGACGAACGAAGCAGTACAGAGCAAATGCACACACCCAGTGGTATCCACTAACCCATGAGTGGCCGTGTGTGCATATCATGTGCCGGAAGACGATAGGCTCAACCACAAGGGAGTCGCTGATCGCCGGCATGCAACGGTGCAGGTATGGTGCATGACTAACACATGCAACCCCTACCAGGTCATCGACACATAACTCAACCTATCATGCACAGGTCATATGTATGCATTATAACCCAATCAATCCTATATCCAGATACACGTGCAAGTATGAATAAAATCAACCAATACAGATATCAGGTGACATACCACAATAACCCAATCAGTCCATATCTAGACACACGTGCAAGTATGAATAGAATCAACCAGTGCAACCATACAATGGTATGCTAATACCTATCCACATACTCATGCTCATACCAATGCTATACAGAATCAGATAACAAATAAACGAGACTGTATAGAAGAAAATTTAGATCATATCCAAGGTCAAGCATAAGTATCAAGCAGGATAACAAAATGGTAGCAGATAAATGTCAATATCAGCCTACTGTATCAATAACAAACATAGTCATGCATAAAGATAAAGTGGATCTAAAGAAGACAAGCAAGAAGTACCCGCCTCCAAGTAAGTGAAGTCCGTATCAATGTGAACCTCCCGTCCAAGAATCAGCAACAATAATCCAAATCAGTGCCCTATATCAAAGGACGCATTAAATAACTATTCCAACAATAGTAATTAGCTAACAAGTCCCTAAATCGTATTAGGGTTAACCTAACCCTTGTATTTCATTTAATTACCACTAATTAAATGAGTAACCCTAGTTTGCTTTGGATTAAGATTCAATTCACAGTATTAATTCCCACGACCACACTATGATACCAATAACCTAAATCCTATTAGGTATGTTCCACTCACGGCATAGCTTAACCAAGCTCCATCATCAACTACCCCAACAAGGTATCATGGCGCAAAAGAGGTTGCATACAACCCAAATCAAGAAAGACATCACATGATCAGAAATGGAACTAATCCAATTTAATCCAGATTACCAAGTCATCCCATAAATGATTAATTACACCAATCCATTAAACATAATTTAAATCTCTTAAGTAATCACCATTTCCCTCATTAATTCAGTAATCAACCTACTACACAACAAGGTAGAAAAGAAAACTCATACCCACACTGCTACCAATTCCTCATAGTAAGCAGACGACAGCTCCACCAAGCAGTGAAACTCACAGTGATCTCTGCAAACCCAAACCCACCCAATTCACTCAACAATTCCAGATCTAACCCACAGCAAATCAACTCCACCTTGATAGCTTTAGCAGATCAAAATCTTACCTGTAATTTGGCAGAAATGGGCGATCCTCTCCCACTGGTCCGGTGATCACAGCCACAACGCAAGCCCGCCTTGTTTCAGCGAAGTGGATCCCCCCAAACCCTAGGGTAGAGCCCTTCCTACCGCAACTTACTCCCGAATGATGGCATTGAATCAAACAAAAGCCAGCCAGTATCAACAATAAAAGAAAATGGAGAACTCTTCCTCAAACCTACCCGGTGTCGGAGATGGAAGATGACGCTCGGTTTCGCTTGGATCCAGGATGTTCGATAGCAGATGGAGAAGACGAAGAAGATGACGAAGGTGTGCGATGGATTAGGGCAGAAGCTCACGTGCGATGAAGCGAAGGCAGGTTGGTGTGTTGGCTTCGGGCTAGGCCACGCGGGGAAGAAGAGAAGAGAAAGGGTGAAGGGTGCCGCTCGGCTGCGGCGGAATCAAGTGAAGAAAGCGGGTTTATAAGAGGTTACATTTGCAATTAAGCACAAGGAGTTTAGTTAATTACAATTTCCTCTTTAACTTTCAGTCTTTGCTATCTTTTCTCCCTGAAATTTCAGAACTTTAACCAAACAACCCTCCAAACTTAACTTTCAAAGCAATTTAACCCTCGAATTTCAGTTTGGGTCTCTCAAACCCTAGATATTATTCCGAAAAATTTACTAAATCCCGTCAAAAGTGTCGGATTTAACATTAAGCGAACAATCAACGAAGATCCGATGATGTTTTGACGAGTCGACATTCACCCCCACCCCCTCTATCGACGCCACCGATCCTACACTGCCCCGTATCGTCTCTCACAAGGAATGTAGGTAATGCATGATAAATCTGGGATCAAATATTATTGCTTGGTATTTTGAAGGTTAAATAGGGTTTTGGATTTGGGATGCTGAAGCTAAGAGCAAATGGAAAGTTAAACTATGAATGTAGCTATAGAAGTAAGGACATGCTAAACTACAATTGCAAAATAATTCATAAAAATCTAGAGCAAGGAAACTAGAAAATATTCAAATGATAAGAGAGCAAAACAACTCATTCTAAGAACTCAATGAACTGATGAAATTAGGAAACAAGCAACTGATCTAAACTAAATTAACCTATTGTTGAACATGAATGAAGTAAGAATAGTATCATGATGAATAATCTAGCACTAGTTCTTAAACTAAAGGGAATTCAAATTCAAATGTATAAGGGGTCAAACCAAGCATTTTATCAACAACTCAATCATATGCAAATGATCTACACATCATAACAACAGAATACATGAATCAAGAATATGCTCACAAATCAAGCTAGGGTTTCCCCTAACTTATATCAGATCAGATCAGGGTGAAGAAATAGAAGATCATGGAGAACATGTGATCACAGAGAAGAAGATGATTTGCTGTGACCAGGTCTCGGTCGTGTCTTGTGTCGGTGGAGAATATGCGTGATCGTGCCCAAGCAGAAAGGTGGCGATCGTAAGCACAGGTGACAATCGGTGGAGTCGTGGAGATGATAAGATTGTGAACATGATCTCTCAACGAAGCAACAATCATGGAGAACACATGATCACTCCTAGAAAAAACCCACTAGTGCTGCCGATAGAGCTGGAAGAAGTAGTAAGCAGTAATGAGCAATAAGTGTTGGTGCCGGAAGCACCAGATCGAACCTGGTTTTGATAATGACAATGGGTTCAAAGTTAAGTTTATGTGGTGATCTAATGGATTTGTTAAGTGCACAAAGTCTTGACCAGCAGGGTTGAGCATGATGTCCTGGTTGAGGACTGGGCACGAAGTCCTAGCCAAGCTGGGCATCGAAGACCTGACCGAGGGTTGGGCATGAAGACCTGGTTCGAGGAATTGGGCACGATGTCCTAGTCGAGGACTGCGCATGAAGACCTGATCCGGATGATTGGGCAGAAGACTTAGCCGAGCGAGGACTACGGACAGAAGTAGAGACGGGTCGAGGAATAGACGTCTAGAGATCCGGGAGTTTTGGAAGCCGACCAAAAGTCCAACAGGAGAAGCCGGTTGGCAAAAGGTAACTTCTCCAGAGTGGAGTAGGTGAGGACGCATTCCCCGGAAGAGGGAATAGTAGGTGTCGGTTCGACCTAGGATTTCATTTGAAATGCAAAGTCAGAACCAGACAACTCTAGTTGTCATTCATTCATGTATTTACTATACTATTATTGTGTTCTTGGACTAACCTTGATTGCAGGCTAAAGAAATCAGCTGGCTGCGATCAGGGGCGCATGAGAGAGCTCAGGCGCCCGTGAGCCATGCACCTAAGAGGTCTCAGGCGCCTGAGAGGACTTAGGTGCCCCATAGGTGTTTCTTAGCGTTGGCGCAAGCTAAGTTTGTAGTCGCTAGTTGGAGGTGCCACATCAACTCCCAGGCGCTCCAGAGCTCCCAAGCACCCGAGAAGGGATAGAGTTTGGCCGAGTCAGCGGAGAATGACGTGGCTAAATCATTGACGTGGAGAGCGCCCCTATAGCCTCTTGGATGCCCATGTTCAAGTATAAAAGGGGTTTCACTCCTTTACTTCCAGACAACAAGTCAAGCATTCAAACACACTGCGACAAAGAAGTTCGAGATCAACGACACGTCCCTCCTACAACGAGAAGATTGTCTCTTTCTTTAAAGTGTCATTGGTATGATATTTTCAGTTCATTTCTGTACTTAAATCATTATACTTGTAATTCATTTTTATGAATTATAGTATTGTCCAACGAAAATGGTCAAGGACCGTAGGCCTTGGAGTAGGACCAAGTAAAAAACAAAGTGTCAACATTATTTTTGACTTGTTTATTTCCGCTGCGTTGAATCTGATTTTCTGAAAATACGTAATCGATATTCACCCCCCTTCTATCGATCACAATGATCCCACAATAAGGTGGCCAGTGTCGAGAGGATTGGCGATGAGGAGATCGCTATCAGTGGCGAGTGATGCAGTGGCATCGCCGGCTGTTGATGGATGGATGTAGACTGGAGGAAGGGGAAGCCCTTGACCTCATGGAATCTCCAGTGGTAGAGGAAGAGTGGAGGATTGGCAGCTGTGGAATGGAGCAAAAATGCTTTTGCGAGCTCGCCGAAGAAGGCCCCCCATGATGACACTATAGCTTCCCTTTTAAATCTCTTCAGATCTTAACAGACGGTCCATAATGCTTCAAATCTTGATCAACGGATGGATCAATTCAGATATTGGTCACATGCTCCAGATCTCAATCAATGGTGACGATCTTCTTCCTTCGGATGGACTAGATCTTCAATGGATGGATCAAATCTCTCAGATTTTGGATGAACGATCACAATTACTTTGGAGCTTGATCTCAACATTTAAACTTAGATCTGAACCCAATTTGGATCGATCTGACTTGGATCCCTGATCCTTTGATGTCTCTAAAGAATAATTCAAATATTAGCAACAAATATTGTAAATTTGAAAGAGATTGCAATTAAATCCAATAATGAGTTGGCTTATGAAATGCAATATAATCATGGATTTAGCATATGAAAGAATTAAACAGCACAGGTATAAGAGTTAAAATATCATGACAAAATGACTGTTATCAATTCTCCCATACTTATTTTTTCACATCCCGGGCAAGCAAACTAAACTAAGAAACAACCCAAAATCATCTCCCTAATAATTTCCTAGCAATACTAAGAGGATCATAAAAGGTAATTTAACTAGGACCATCTAAAGATCAAAATAATCATGAATACAATTCCTTCAGTAACCAATAAGCATGGAGATTTCAATCCATTTGATAAACTAAGAATGATGCAACCTCACATGATAGGAAATGGTGTATCAACTCTAACTCTCACAATCATGTATGGAAGTGGAGGTACACTTCATGTCACTCACAACATTTCACTACTATAAACTTGCTTGTTTTCTAATTCTCCATCACCATTGAAACATAGCATACATGAATCAAAAGGATTTATTAAGAATTGAAAATGGAGTAAAAAAGGAACCAAATGAAGCAAGCAAAATGAGCAAGAGAAAAGAATTAATGAGAAAGTGAGAGGATTGGAAGAATAAACCTGATGAGTTACCCAATTGGATGCTAGTAGGTCATGAACACTTGTAGGGTGAAGAACACCATTTGTTATTGACAACATAAAAGATTTAGTCAAGCTCTTTTTTGATTGAACAACTACCCAGAGAACTTGGCATTCTATATGTTTAGCATGATACGCTTCCCTTGTACTATTGTTTTCCATCATGAACCAAAACAAAATACTAATGGAATTGTTAAACTCGAATCTGTTTGGAGAGGAGAGGTACTTACTCCTAGTTCCTTGAACTAGAAATTCCTACCTTCTGCATCAAAATGACATGTTCTGTTAAATACGACATTTCAGATTCGGTCTAGAAATTTTTTTCGAAAATGCTTCCGGAAAAGAATTAGAGTTTACAGACCTTGAATGAGATTTGGAGGATTGGGTTACTCTAATCTTAAGTTTGGAGGGATAAAATGATGAGGAATTCTAAATTAAGGTTAGTGTTGGAAAATATCAAGGTGGAAGGGGTTTAATGTAAAAAGCCAACCCATATAAGTGTCGTTTCTTCCCCTTTTCTTCTCTGCCTTCGCCCGTAGCCAACAAACCCGACACCTCTTCACGGTTTCCTTTTTCTCTTCAAGCGCTCGAAACCATCGTCGGTCGTCGGTCTTCTCCATCCCTTCAATTTTGTTGCCACCGATTTGCACCGGCGATCTCTAGCTACGATTGGTTGAAGGCATGGTTCGTTCTATTTCATTTTGGATATGGATTTCCCTAATATCTTCCCAAGGGCTCACTACCGAAGGTGGGCTTGAACCTTCCCTTTAATCGTAGCTCTACCTTGAGGCTTAGAGAGTTGAGACAGTGTCGGAACCTCTAGCTCAGATCTATGGCGGAGAGTGTTGATCGCTTGTTGCGGTCGCTGTGATTTGGGACGTGGCAGAGGCGTAGAACGAAGGACCTCATTCAAGTAAGGGAACTCAGTCCAGATCGTTTTCTGATCGGTTTTGAGGTTGCCACACTCTAATGTTTTAGATTGGAACTCGATTTTGGAAATTATTTGAATTGAATGAGAACGAATTGTATTTGGAAGATCTGTAGATTCCTCTTCGCCAGTTGATTTGGTATGCGTAGATTATGTATGGTTACTTCTGATCTGGATGATTATAATTTAGAGTTTGCATTAATTTGATCAATGGCTTTTGAGGATTAGCTCTGTTTTCTTATACTTTCCTCGAACTGCGCTATATTCATCCCTCATGTGCCATGAGCTCACTGTTAGATCAGTTTTACTGTGCCATGAGTTTTGGTTTTTGTATACATCTATAGTGGATTTGGTGTTGAGGTTGGATCTGTGGTTTTCTTCATTACTGAGAGTTTCCTTTGAGTTGAGTTGAAATTAGCTCTACTCATTCTAGGTTGAATTTGTTTCTGTCGTGGACTAATGGGAAAGGAATTGGGTAGCTTCTGATTTGTTTGTTGTTAAGCTTCCCTAGTTGATCTGTTCTTTGTTTCCTATCCCCACCGTGAGCATAATTTTTTGATGGATCATGATGTGAAGGTGTGATCATGTTTCTCCCCAACATAAGCTGTCGTGAGCTTCCTCTTGGTTAGGTTTTGTTCTAGGGTTTGCACCTTGTGATTGTTGGGTATGGCTTGGCAGGTTTCCTAAGCGAATACTTGGTCGATCCGAGAGACCTCTCCATGTCTACGGATTAAAATTAATCTGAATGGAGAGCCGTCTCCCTACGACCATCTCGTGTCATATCCAACGATCCAAATCACAACTCGGCCAATTACAAAAATCGGCCTTTTGATTTGCTCGATCGTTCGACCGCGGAAAAGGCGACGAGTGGATCGCCGGCTTTTGTGTTTATGGTCGGGGTATAGTTAGTAAATTAATGGCTATGATACGAAATCAAATTAATAAACTAACACACATAAAATGATGAGGTAAATGAAACAAGAACATGTATGACAGAAGGATGATCAATGGAGCTTGGAAAGAGTTATACCTTTCCGATCACCTCACGGTCTTCTACCTTTTGTCCCTCCCTTCGTGGACATCATGTGGGCGACGATCTACCGAGAACCGAGATCACCGAGGCCTCCGACAGCACCTTCTTCTCCTCCTTGCCGAAACCCTAGCTTAGGGTTATCGCCGGCAAGCTTCTCCTCCTCCCAACTTGCGCCGTCGGTTGCTGCTGTCTCTCAAGAACACACTGGCCACAAGCTCACAGATCAGAGGAGACAATGGAAGAGGAAGAAGTGGAAGAATAAGGAAGAAGAAGGCACTTCTTCTTCCTCTACACCCGCCGGCTCCTTCTCCTACTTCTCCTTGCCGCCGCCGCCCCAAGGCCAAGCCTTGCCGTCGGCCAACCACTCCTTCACCTCTCCAAGATGTGCTCGCACAAGAGAAGAAGAAGAAAGGAACAAAGGAAGAGATAGCCTAGCTTTCTCCTCCTCCCTTTCCTTGCTTCTTTTCCTCTTCTCTACCGGCGCCGCCCAACCCTAAGAGAGAGAGAGTGGAAGAGAAAATAAGAGAGAGACCCCGGGTTTGTTGTGTGTTGAATCAAGCCTTGGTATCATGATCACCTTGGGTATTTATAGGGCTAAGGTAGGGACCAAGAAGAGGAGTTGGATCTTGACCCACCAATGGATCTAAACCCGATCCATTAATTAAGATCCATTCCACTAAAAGATCTTAATTGAACTTCCTCACCAACCCCCATATTTTTCATATGGGCTCCACATATTACGAGTCGTCCATCCCCCCATGTTTAAGATCTCGAATGCCCATTAATTAATTTAAATTACTAACAATTCAAATTAATTAACCTCTGAGTCCTTGACTAGTACCACTTGACTTTAATATCATGCCGGATCAAATTCACCTGCAGGGTTTAGCATGATGAACCTTTCGAGATCATCAAGGGGGCATCATCAACCCGACTCACCAGGACACGGATTCCGTCAATAATCAACAGCACATCATATTATTAATATTATCTCCCAACTTACCGGGCCTATCGATCTAACAGAATAGATCTCGCTCATTGGTAAATCAAAAAAATAATAGTTAATCACATATGCCCGTTATTATATCGGGATAAGGGATCGTACTCCATAATATAATCTTGAGGTCCTATCCAATTATCGAGTCAGTACAAATTGGATAACCTCGGGTTTTGGTCCTGCTCAATGTACTCATAGCACACTAGTGTAATTCTATGGTCAAGACCAACCACATCTAATTACACTATAACCATCCCGATGGGTTGTCCAATTCCATCTCGGTTGTGGGCCTCTATTTATACTAAGCAAGGAATTGATAACATGATTTTTCGTGTGACACCACACACCATGTTATCTACAATGCAAAGTAATTGGACTTCATGCATGTACTAATGTAAACAAACACCTAGTGTAGTTGTGATTCTCTTTTCATAATAAAGATGTTTATATAAAGAAATTCATGTCTTTCAGTATACAAATCTTACAGTAATCTTCTTACCCTGATCAGTAGATTGTATCTAGGTTTGGGATCTGATCTATGGGTTGGATCGGTGGAGATGATACGGGAAATTAAACCTAATTTTGATGATTCAGTTTAAGTAGGGATAAATCATTAAATAAGGGTTAATAAAAGAATATGATTAATTAGGGCGATCCTAATTAGTTAAGATAGTCTGTTTAGCTAATTATCGTATATTATTGAAGCTAAGCACTATACTCTTGATTCAGGGTATTGGCTTGATTATTTTACTGCGGATTATCGGACGGGGGGTTCTCTACTTATACGGACTCCTACCTTGAGGCGGGTACTTCTTGTTAGTTTCTTTAGCTCCACTTTATCTTTATGGATTACCTGCTTATGTTTGTTGCAATAGGTTTCATTACATTATATCTGCTATTGTTGTTATCCTGCTTGATCTTTTTTTATTATCTAATTGTTATCTATATAGTCTCGTTATTTGACATTTGATTCTGTATAGTATTTATGTGAGCATATGTATGTAGATATAGTAGCATGCTACTCTTTATCTGCATTGATTGATTCTAGTTATACTTACATGCATAACTAGATATATGATGGTTAGGTTATGATACATGTGATCGAGCTATGCATGTTAGGTTGAGTTATGTATGATGACCTGATGGGGATCACATGTGTTAGAGTCATACACCATCTTTGCATTGTTGCATGCTGGTGATCATCGGTTCCCTTTTGGTTTAAGCCCATCACCTATTACATGATCTGCACACATAGCCACTCATGAGTTAGTGGTTACCATTGGGTATGTGTAGTTGCTCTATACTGCTCTGCTCGACCGCTCATGGGTAGTGGTTCCGGAGCATGGTAGCAGACAGGGATCCCTCCTCATTCTAATGATCTGAGGAAATGAGAGAGATATCTCCCCCATTTGTACATGGGGCGGAGCTATCATCCTATCCACTCGGTCACTCATGAGCAGTGATGGCAGAGTGTGTATAGCGTCACATTCCTATCCACTGGGCCGACATATATGACATGTCTCTATGGTTTAACTGGTGTTAGGGGTGACCATGTCATTGCATCATGTGCATATGATGCATTGTGCATTTGATTGTGATTGTTGCATATGTTTAATATGCACATACAGGAGATGACCCTGCACCTGCTCGTATGATACAATCCTTTTATGATCAGGATAAGCTGATTTTTGATATGTAGATTTATTCAGTACTTTCAGTTATGCGTATTCTGATATTTATATTTGAGACTGTATCTTGTTGTTTCTTTATAGCTTGTATAGCTAATTATATTGCCATGCATATCTATCTCTATACCCGCAGAGTTCACTTGGACTCACTACTCATTATCCTATTTTTATTTTCAGGTTGATTAGCCACCAGGGGAGGCCCAGTTGCCAGTACTAGGTCCCGATGACTCCGACTTTGGCTTTTCCACGTGTTTATATTTTCTATTATAGCATACTCTTGACTCTGTATTTGTTTTTACATCGTGGACTTGTATTGTGTTGTATTGATGTGTGGTTCATATTTTTGAGTCTTTTGTTGAACTTTATGCGATGCTTTGCTGTGTGCCTACCCGAATAGTAGCTCAGGTGAGTTTTATGTATTTTATTGGCGTGATGCATATATTTCTATATGCTTCGACTGTGATTGGTCGTTATATGTTTTAATCTGAGGTCAGAGGTCATATATATATTGCGTGGTGTTGTATAAATATTCTAAATTGTCCGTTGTACAGGGGAGATACTGTCGGATTATGTCTTAGACTAGCGGTTTCCCTCATTGGGGGCGTGATAATTTATTTGGATATCAGAGCCCAAGTTTTGCCATACCTTATGGATTTGTGGATTTTTTCTAAGTTTCATCTGATACCGATTTGGTAGGTACCAAAGCTCGGGTTTGATGAGATCTACCCGAGTACATTTTGGATCTTCAGAGTCATTTTCTTGATGTGATATGCACTTTGGGACTTGGTGGCTACGGGACATCTCCATGCGAAAAGTATGTAACTAGGTAAGGTTAGTAGACTTGTACCATTAGTGTTATTTGGTAACACTGTAATAGGTATGATTTGGGGTGGACTTGTATAACGCCCGCTTTTTTTTTTCAAAGCGGCGTTATGTTAACATACATAGGGGCATGTGAACATCGTAATGCAGCGGAATAATTTAAACTTACACATACATGCACCTAACTACCATTCCTAACATAATGGCATGAGAACTTAGCATATTAACATCATTCTTAACATTATGTCATAAATCATACTTAACATTATGTCATAAAGTCACATAGGTCATCCATTAAGCACATAAGTAGCAAATGTAAAAGTTTAGCATAAGACTTGTAAATATATCTTTTCTTGGCCAAGTCACTACCACACACTCATTCCTGCCCCTCCTGCTGCTTCCTCATCGTCCTCCTACTTGATCTGTGGTATAAGGAAAATAAGACTATAAGCACATAGGCTTAGTAAGACTCTTTCCTACTCACTAAAACCATTCATCACTTAATCATAAGCACATGAAACATTACATAACTTGGTGCTTTACATAGGATATAAGCATCTAAAATCATTTAGCATGACATAGTTCTTACGTAGTACATGAACATAAAATACACTTAACATGGCATGATACATGGCATAAACATAAACATAAATATACTTAACATGACATGATTTCTAACACAGCATATGGGCATCTTCTTAACATAAGCATAAATATAAGACGTTTACTATCATGCATAATTCTTATCATGAAACATAAGCATAAAACATTACTATCATGGCATTTGCATAACATGAATGAATGCATGAGTCAAATGCATATACATAAAGATGCTTAACTTTTAAAATCATACTTTTAAATACTTAAACATAATCATCACATCATTGGGGTCCCCGGCTTATACCACATACATACATCATATGCGCGCATCCCTAAGTAAATACGAGGTAACTAGTCTCGACCTACTAGGGTAAGGACAGCTACGGTAGTCCCAGAACCATGGACAGCATAGTCGGTAGTCTAGAACCGGGGCGTTCTTAAGGTGCCCATCCCTGTTGGACAGCTTCGGTAGTCCCAGAACCATGGACAGCATAGTCGGTAGTCCAGAACCGGGGTGTTCTTAAGGTGCCCATCCCTTGGACCCATACTTCGGTCCGGTACAAGCCTATTCATAAAGTAAAATAACTTTACATGCTTCATCATTCATAAGACATTCATAGCATACTTAGACATAACATAGCTTTGTTACATGAAACATGACATAAAGCATACTTGACATTTCATTGTTCATACATAATGCATAGCATCATTATGCCTTAAAGGCATAAGCATTATCTTCATTCATAAAACATGACATGCTTACATAAAACATTATTCTTGTTCATAGTGCTTGCATTAACTTCATTCATAAAACATGGCATGCTTACATAAAACATCATTCTTGTTCATAACGCTTGCATGATCATGACATATAAGGTAAGCATTGCATTATATTCATAGAACATGACATGTTTACATAGGCCATTATCCTATTCCATAGAGTTTGCATGATCATGATACATGAGGTAAGCATTGCATTTCGTGCATAAGCATAGTATCTATCACAAGCATGCATAGGTAGGACTTCTATAAATATGCTACATACTATCTAAGTGCATGACATAGAACATAAGACATTCATGAATAAACTCTATTAAGCATGGCATCTAACATAAACATATCAAACATGAAACATAATACTTAAGGTTAGGGTTATAGGTAACATAATTTCTACCACATGCTTGAACCGTTATATATACATCATAATAAGCCATAAACCATCATTCTTGAAACCCTAACTCCATCTAAACCCCATTTAATTTGCTTGGCCAAAACTTGTAAGGAAGGGGTTCCATCATTCAAATGACATGTAAGGTAGCATAAGGATAAGGAAAAACCATACATTACCTATAAGGCTATAGGAAGCTATTTGGGCTCATGATTAGGGTTAACCCTAACTTTTAGCCCTACTTCTTAGGGTTGGCCGAAACTTGCAAGGCCATGGGTATATGGAAAATTTTCATAAAATTCTCAATTAATCATTTAACACCAACCATACCATACCATAGGGGCCTTTGGAACCCATACTTGAAGTAACCCTAACTCCTTGCCCCAAAACCCATCTTGGCCGAAACTTGTAGGGTTGCAAGGCCTTGTGAAAATTCACATAAATCACCTTCAACCTCCCCTTGTATCATGAAGATACACAAGGTACATACTTGAAGGGTTAGGTCCAATCCTAACCATGGAATCATGGTGATGCTCCCAAACACTAAAGGGTCTTAGGGTACTCCAAAAATTCCCCAAAATTATATTTATTCTATATTCATCATGATAACACATTAGAAAGCATGAGGGAGGTTTTTAACATCACCTTGGACCCAAAACCTATGGTGGCCGAAAGTTATAGGGTTAGGGTTCATGGTTTTTTTTTCAACATAAAATCCCAAACAAAACTTCATATTATGATAAACTTCAAGGAGAACTATTATACCACAGGTGAGAGAGTCTTACATTGGTTTATCTTGGTTATAAACCTTAGATAGGGAAGAGGATGAAGATTTTGTTGTCTCTTGACCACCCCTAGCCTTGGTAACCTTGTAAGTAGCCCCTAGATCTTGAAGATGAAGCCTTCTTGTGAAGCTTCTCCAAAGGGAAAACCCCCTTATGGGTTTCGGCTAGAGAGAGGAAGAAGAAGGAGAGGAGAGACTTGGTGGATGAAGAGAAGAGGAATGACTTATCTTAAGAGTTAAGTTATCATCTCTCTCATTTATACACAATGAAGAGGGGCAAGTGAAGAGACATGGTGCCTCCTCTCATGATGACTCTTCACTTCCTTTAGCCTTAACAAAAATCCACTTCATTCCCTCATAACACTCCCTTGCTAGGTGAATTGGTTAGTGCATGCATGGTGGTACAATAGGTCCAAGGTTCAATCCTTGGTGCATGCACTAATTTTTTTTATTTTTCTTTATTATTTTCGAAAATTCCCTTAAAACTCACCCATAATCATGCTAATATTCTTCATTAAAACCCATTTATATTTATATTAAATTTTACCCAAAATCCACTAATAACCATGGTACTAGAAAAGCCCATATAAAGCTCATTAGTACTTAGTTTCTCAATTTAAATGAGAAAATCATGGATTTCTAGGCTAAGGTTCGTGCTAATATCTCCAGGTCCCTCAGAAAATTATCTAGACATGATCAATATTTTAAAAAAAAATATTGAGAAAATTTTCCGGGTCGTTACAACTTGCTCTTGCGCCGAGATGTGGTCCAGGGTGACCACGTAAGCAAACTGTTGGGTCTCAGGCGACAGGGTCACCAGAGAGACCGATTGAGACAGGGCCTATTAGTCGAGGACAGACTCCCCCAAGTGTTCTGGGGGCCCGATCTCCATTTCTATCCGCGGTTCCTATTGTTTTGCCAATGACATCTACCCCAGTTATTTCCACAATATTGACATCAAAATCCACTGCTACGTATCCAGCCATACCCCTAGCAGTATATGTCTTTGCATATCCAATAGTGCCTCCAACAGTACCCACACCTCCAGTGGTACCCATTGTTGCGTATTCAGCAGTACTCCCAGCGATATATGCCTTTGCATATCCAGCAGTACCTCTAGTAGTAATTACATCTACATATTCAGTGGTACCATCAACAGTACCCCCTACAGTGTATTCAATGTTGGTTGCGGGTATCCTAGACGAATACCGGGTCGCGCATGGGAACCTTTCCATATCCACGGATTAAAATTTTCAATCCGAATGGAGGCCTATTTCCCAATCGCCGTCTCATCGTCGTGCTAATCGATTCGAGCGATCACTTGAACAACCAAGTTGTTCTAGTGTTCAATCTCGTCTAACCGATTAGCTGTGGAATAGACGATGAGCGGATCGCCGATTTTTGTGTTTATCATCGGGGTCCAAAATAATTAATTATCATAATTAATTAACAAATAATTAATAGTCAATGATAATTAATTAACCACATGGAATGATAGAAAACAAAGGAGCCAAAGAGAAGGTTATACCTTTCCTTTTACCCCACGATCTTCTATTGTATGACCCTCCCCTTTTGGACGTCGTGTGGGCAACGATCTACCAAGAACCATAGTCACCAAGGCCTTCCAATATCACCTTCTTCTTACGCAACCAAACCTTAACCACTAGGGTTGCCGCCAGCCACCTTCTGTTGGTGTCGGAAGCACCATATCGAACCTTGTTTTGATATTGGCAAAGGGTTCAAAGTTAAGTATTATTGGTGCTCTAACGATGTTACTCAAGTGTGCAGGAAAAGTCCTAGGAACACTAGGCATGAAATCCTGGTTCTAAGAATTGGGCACTAAGACCTGATCGAGGACTGGGCACCGAAGACCTGGTGAGTAAAATTGGGCACTAAGACATGGTCGAGGACTGGGCACCGAAGACTTGGTGAGTAAAGCTGGGCACTAAAACCTGGTCAAGGACTGGGCACCGAAGACCTGGTGAGTGAAGCTGGGCACGAAGACCTGCTCGCGGATTGGGCACGAAGACCTGATCGCGGATTGGGCATGAAGACCTGGTGAGTGAAGCTGGGCAAAAGTCCAATCGGAGGAGCCGATTGGCAAAAAAGGTAAATTCTCCCGAGAGGAGTAGGTGAGGACGCGTTCCCCTTAGGAGGAAACATTAGGCGTCGGTTCGACCTAGGGTTCCATTTGGGAGACCCAAAGTCAGAACCATTACAGGGAAGGCTGTAAATAATGTTTAACATATATATTGCATATTTGCTTCTTGTGTTTGGAACTAACCCTGGTTGCAGGAAATGAAGGGATTGTGTTTCTGCAGCTCAGGCGCCTCATTGGAAGGAGGCGCCTCACTGGACTAGGCGCCTGTATGGATACAGGCGCCCCAGTGCAAGGCCAAACCAAGACTATCGAAGCAAACTGCCACGAAAGCCTTTGGCCCAAGTCAAGCTAGGCGCCCGTGTTAAGACAGGCGCCCCAGTCAGCTCAGGCGCCTCAATGAAGGGGATAAGCGCTGACCAAGCCTACGGATTGGAGTTCGCACAGGAAAGGCCACGTGAAGGCGCCCCCTTCAACACAGGCGCCCAGTCGACCACTATAAAAGGGGGTTCGCCCCTATGGCTTCAACACGACTTGCAAATCTCGCTTTCAACACTTTTGCTCAAGCGCTACGCTCCGGCACGCTCTGCATTCGCTATTCAAGCGCCGACGATGGCCGCTGCTTCGAAATTCCATCCACTTTGCTCGTCGGTAAAACTGTTAATTTTCTTAAGTGTTGTAACTGCTTTTTCCGATTCTATATCTGTACTCAAAACTGTAATCATTTCTACGAATATAGAATTGCCCAACATAAATGGTCAAGGACCGTAGGCCTTGGAGTAGGAGCAGACCGCAACTCCGAACCAACTAAAACAAATCATGTTAGCGACTTTGCTTTACTATTTCTGCTGCGAATTTCTCTTTACTGTCCGAATATTTTCGATCGATATTCACCCCCCCTATCGATTTACTTCGATCCAACAAGTGGTATTAGAGCGGGTGGCTGAAACTTGGTGCAACCACCAGTTTGAGAGTTTTTTTTTGGATTTTTGAATTTTAAATTGTTTTTCTCGGTCGAATTTTCTCGTTAATCGAGGTTGGTGCAACACCACTCGATTTTTTTTCGTTGTTAATATTTCTTCCCGCACTGCTAATCCAAAACCTAGTCTTGGGACAAGTTTTTTTTGTAATTGTTTTTTTAGAAATTTTTTTAATGGCCAACCAAGAATGGAACAGTGCCCGTCCACCGCTCTTCTCTGGCGTAAATTTCAATTCTTAGAAAACACAAATGGAATCCCATCTGAAGGCCCACATGGACATATGGATGATCATCCAAACAGGATTCTCTTTTCCCATAGAGGATGAATTATCAATCGAGTGGGACAAACTGGATGAACAAACCCTCAACCAAATCGAGACCGATGCAAGGGCAACTGCAATCCTACAATGTGGCCTAACCAAGGAACAACTCGAACTAGTAGGTCCATTGAAATGTGCTAGAGAAATTTGGGGGAAATTGATCAACCTTTATCAAGAGATCTCAGATGAAGAAGAAGATTAGGTAAGTTATTTTGCATACTCGGCTCAAGCTCAAATAGCCGAAACAGAGTTGGCACCCGACTTCAAAATTGACTCCGAATCAGAAGATGAGATAGAATCCATTCCTGACTGTGAATTCGAGCCAGAGTCAGAAGACGAATTGATTGAGACAAAAATGGTAACCAATTTCAACTTTTTTCCAGAATTACAATTAAATAATCTGACTGATACTGTAATGGTCGAGGAAGGTATAATTTCAAGTGCAGGGAAAGCTCCAAGAAAACCACCAAAGAATAAGCTTCAACCTGTAGCCGAGTTTGACTCAGACTCGGAATCAGAAGACAGTGAAGGAGATCGACCCAAACTGGTTCGATTGGCTCGTGATCATTACAAGAGTACTGGACAAACAATCGAGAAAGGTAAATTTTTAATATTTAAAAATCTAATATTTACCTCAAATAACGTGATTGATTCATATAAATTAGCTAAGGTTAATATGTTAGAAAACTTAATTCACAACCTTGCTGATTTTAAAAAACAAGAGTTTTATTCCAATTATGATGTAACTTAGATCATTTTTGTCATGTTTGCTTGTTTTTTTTATGCTTAGATTTAGAATTGGATAGTTTAAGGACAAACGGTTTAATTAAAATTTGAACAACATAGTATTGGGTGGAGGTGAGATGATAGTACGTTAGGGAAGCCCTTCTAATAAGGTCAAGTATGTCCTACTTGGTCTGTTTAGTCTAGTGGAACTAGACAAAGCTACCGATCTAAGACCCAAACTAGTTAGACCAAAATCTTTCAAGAGGTAACTTGAAGATGAATTTTCAGTAAAAGGCTTTGTCAAAGAAAGGGTTGTTGCTCCAATAAGGCTACGGCCAAAGAAGGCCTTATGCCTCGCCAAGACCTGGAAGTCAATTACTGAAAATCAAATTCACTTTAGTTCTTGTTAAATTTGAATCTAACACAAATTTTAACTAAATCTTAGATATCTGTGTCAAAGTTAATCTTGCTGTTTTTTATGCTATAATGTGATTTCTGGTTAACATACTTTTTATGTCATTAGTTCATTAATGTTTAAAATCTGACATTTTCTTTCAAAATTCACTTTAATTAACTCATCAAACTATGATCTAGGACTTGATTAACATAGTTACTGATTAGTCAAACTTGGTTAACACTGAAGTCCCTTGAGGCACTTAGATAGAGTCGGACGGTGTCAGATACAGGGGGAGTTTTAAAAAAACAGATTTTTCAGAAACCTTATGCTTTAAAACCATTATCATTTCAAAATGTTTTCCAAAAACAGTGCTTTAAATCACTATCATGTATGTTTTCAAAAAGGCTTATGTTTTAAAAATTATCTTTATTCCAAATTGAATTTTCTAAAATTATCTTCTTGAAAATTACCATACTGTTATTCAAAACTATTCTTTTGATATTAATAAACCCTAAAGACACAGAGGAAATCATCTTTATGACTACAATAACTCCTAGAATGTGTCAGGATGTGTCAAATTTAGGGGGAGTTTAAGTCAAAAGAAAAATATTTTTCCAAAACTTTACCTGACAATTAGTTTTTGGAATTGGTAGATAATTCTTATGATTTGTACCAAATACTAAAGACTCAGAAGAAGAGTACTTGTGGTCAACAAGCTTCCTAAGACTAAGTCAAGTTTAGGGGGAGGTCAAATTAAAAGAGTTATTAAACATTTCAAAATAATATGTTTTCATACACTATATTTTCAAAATCTTGTCGAAAACATAAGTAATTTGTCTTTCAAAATATTATTATTTTAAAATATTTTTGTGGCTTATAAAATCATTTTTGAAATACCTTTTGAATAATATTTTCTTAAGTTTGGAGAATTTCCTGGACACTTAGGGAAATGCCTTTATAGTTAACAAGGTTTCGTAGGATTGTGTCAGACTGGAAAAGAAACCAAGTCAAGTAAAATATTATATTTTAAAGACAATATTTCAAAAGTACTGGTATTTTTAAAAAATGTATAATATTTCTCAACAGTACTAATATTTTTTTTAAAAAATGCATAATATTGTTCAAAAGTACTTGCATTGTTTTAAAAAGTACTTGCATTTTTCAAAATATTCAAAATAAGTGGTTAAATGTTCTGAACCTAAACTTATCGATTAAATATTTTTTGTTGCTTATCATGCATGGACTCAATAAGAATATACACTTGATTCCAATTCTGTTTTTGAGCATCAATTCTTCATTCTTTCAAAATTTTGTTACTTAGAAATTATCATAATTCTTGACATTATTTTACTTAGGATTATTTTTTCGCTCAAATTTTTATGTTTTCAAGACTCATAAGCTCTGATACACAAATTTTAAATCTTCATTCAAAATATATTTTTCAAAAGTTCTTTATTGATATATGGCCAAGGGGGAGAGTAGAAAAAGTGAAAAATAAATTCTTCCTTAAACTTTTTCCCCCTTTTCAAAGAAAGTTAATCTTAGAAGCTCTCAAAAATATGTTCACTTTAACCTAAGGGTTTTCTAACTTAGAATCTCCTTTGTGATACTCAGAAAATTTTGTTTCAAAATATTATTTCAAACTGAACTTATGAGTATTTTTATACTTAGAACTCTTTTCAAGTATCAAATCATGAGGGAGCTTTGTGTAATGTTTCAGTTTTGCAATTGTAAATGGTCTAAAACATAAGGAGAAGAGCTTCACATTAAGGGGTAGAGAAAGAAAGAGAGAAAGGAATTTTTTTTAAATATTTAAATTTTTATCTCTTTTTCAAAAAGTAAAGCAAAAATTTCTAAGTACTTCAAATTTTTTTATGTGCTAAGTGCTGTTAAAATTTCAAAGTACCGTCAAAATACTTCAAGTGCTTTCAAGTATTTCTATTACTTCAAAAATTTCTAAGTATTTCTAAGTGTTTCAAAAATTTTTAAGTGCATGATTTTTTCCTAAGTAAAATTTTCCTTAGTAAACAAAATTTATTTGAGCAAAAACTTTTTAAAAATTTTGGCAAATGTTTCTAAGGAAAGTTTTTTTTGGCGAAAAACTTGTCTAGAAATTTCTTAAAAATTTTGTATTTCAAAATGCACAAAGTGTTTCCAAGCAAATTCTTCGAAGTGTGCAAAATTTGTTTTAGTAAACAAATTCTTTCCCAATTCTCAAAGTTGAACCTTTTTAAGGGAAATTTGGCTTCAAAATTTTTCCTAAGTAATTTTTTTTAAAATACTTTTTGCAAAGTCTTGTAAGTAAAAGTTTTTTAACAAAATTTAGGCTTGTAAAACTTTTCAAAATGGAAAATTGTCTAAGTGTAAAAAGTTTTGTTGTTGCAAATGCTTTTACTCTATTTTTGAAAAACACTTTGTCAAAAATATGAAGCACTTAGATGTTTTACAAAAAATGCATATCATTGGAAAAACTCAAAACTCCCTATTAGATATTGTGTTCACCCATGAATATTTTTTTTGATATATGTCAAAGGGGGAGGAAGGTCAAAGTTAAGTGGTTTATAACACAATCATTCAGGGTTGCAGGGGAGGGATGAGAAATAACTTTTTTTTTTACGATTCAAAACTACATTGGTTTTAAACTTTACTCTGCTCAAAACTGTAAACTTTACTCTGCTCAAAACTGCTAAAAGTTATTGGTTTTTACCTTCTTTTCTTAAAGTTTATAATGTTTACTTAACATTGAATTGTGTTGCCATAAATCAAAAAGGGGGAGATTGTTGGTGCCGGAAGCACCATATCGAACCTTGTTTTGATATTGGCAAAGGGTTCAAAGTTAAGTATTATTGGTGCTCTAACGATGTTAGTCAAGTGTGCAGGAAAAGTCCTAGGAACACTAGGTACGAAGTCCTGGTTCTAAGAATTGGGTACTAAGACTTGGTCGAGGACTGGGCACCGAAGACCTGGTGAGTAAAATTGGGCACTAAGACCTGGTCGAGGACTGGGCACCGAAGACCTGGTAGACCTGGTGAGTAAAGCTGGGCACTAAGACCTGGTCGAGGACTGGGCACCGAAGACCTGGTGAGTGAAGCTGGGCACTAAGACCTGGTCAAGGACTGGGCACCGAAGACATGGTGAGTGAAGCTGGGCACGAAGACTTGATCGCGGATTGGGCACGAAGACCTGGTGAGTGAAGCTGGGCAAAAGTCCAACCGGAGGAGCCGGTTGGCAAAAAAGGTAAATTCTCCCAAGAGGAGTAGGTGAGGACGCGTTCCCCGTAGGAGGGAACATTAGGCGTCGGTTTGACCTAGGGTTCCTTTTGGGAGACCCAAAGTCAGAACCAAGACAGCTAAGGCTGTAAATAATGTTTAATATATATATTGCATATTTGCTTCTTGTGTTTTGAACTAACCCTGGTTACAGGAAACGAAGGGACTATGTTTCCGCAGCTCAGGCGTCTCATTGGAAGGAGGCACCTCACTGGGCTAGGCGCCTGTATGTATCCATACAGGCGCCCCAGTGCAAGGCCAAAGCAAGACCATCGAAGCAAACTGCCACGAAAGCCTTTGGACCAAGTCAAGCTAGGCGCCTGTGTTAACACAGGCGCCCCAGTTAGCTTAGGCGCCTCAATGAAGGGGATAAGCGTTGACCAAGCCTGCGGATTGGAGTTTGCGCAGGAAAGGCCACGTGTAGGTGTCCCCCTCAACACAGGCGCCCAGTCGACCACCATAAAAGGGGGTTCACCCCCAAGGCTTCAACACGACTTCCAAATCTCGCTTTCAACACTTTCGCTCAAGCGCTACGCTCCAGCACACTCTGCATTCGCGATTCAAGCGCCGACGACGACCCGCTACTCTGAAATTCTATGCACTTTAGTCGTCGATAAAACCATTAATTTTCTTAAGTGTTGTAACTGCTTTTTCCGATTCTATATCTGTACTCGAAACTGTAATCAATTCTACGAATATAAAATTGCCCAACGTAAACGGTCAAGGACCGTGGGCCTTGGAGTAGGAGCCGACCGCGACTCTGAACCAAGTAAAACAAATCATGTTAGCAACTTTGCTTTACTATTTCCGCTGCATATTTCTCTTTACTGTCCGAAAATTTTTGATCGATATTCACCCCCCCCTCTACCGATTTACTCCGAACCAACACCTTCTTCCACTCCATCTTGCGCCACCATCCACACCAAGCTTCCAAAGTGAGCCGACCACAAGGAAGCACCGAAGAGGAAGTAAAGGAAGAAGATGAAGAAGGAGAAGAGAAGGTTTTCTTTTCCCCACAGCCACCCTAGCCGCCGCAAGCCCTCCCTTCTCCTCTCTCCTTGCCGCCGGCCAAAGAAAGCACGAGAAGCTCTCTTTTCCTACCACCGGTGACTCCTCCTTGCACCCAGCTTGCGCACGCCAAGGAGGAAGAAAGGAAGAAAGAAGATGGAGAGGAAAAGAAGAAGAAAAAGAAGATAAATCTTCTTCTTCTTTGCACCTTCTTATCCCCTTGTCACCGGTGCCACAAACCACAGATTTGTGGTCACCGCCGGCAATTCTCCAGCCCTTCATTCTCCTGCCAAACACCACCAAGTGGTGCTCCCTAGGATGAAGCTCCACGCCCAAAGGAAAAGAGGAGAAAGCCTTCTCTTCTTCCTTCCTTTGCACCGGCGCAACTTCTACCCTAGGAGAGAGAAGAGATGAGAGAAAAGAGAGAGAGAGAGAGTCCTAGGGTTTTCTATGTGTTGGGATGCCTTGGTTTCATGATACCATGGGATATTTATAGGGCTACAATAGAGACCATGAGGAGGAGTTGGGTCTTGGCCACCTAATGGATCAAGGCCCGATCCATTAATGAAGATTCATTCCACTAAAGGTTCTTCATTGAACTACCTTACCAACCCCTATATTTAAATATGGGCTCCACCTATTATGAGTACAAGTATCTCCCCGGGTTTAAGATATCGAATGCCCATTGATTAATTTAAATTACTGATAATTTTAATTAATCAACATCTAACTCCTTGATTAGTACCACTTATCCTTATCATCATGTTGGACTAAGTCCACCTACAGGATTTAACATGATGAACTTTATGAGCTTATCAAAGGGGCATCATCAACCTGACTCACCAGGTCACGGTTTTCGTCTATAATCTATGGCACACCATGTAAATAATATTATTTTTCAACTTACAGGGCCTATCGATTTAACATAATAAATCTCGCCCATTGGTAAATCAAAGAAATAAATATTAAGTACATGTGCCCGTTATTATATCGGGATTAAGAGCATGTACTCCATAATCAACTGAGGTCTGATTCAATTATAAAGTCAGTATAAATTGAGTCACCTCTATGTCGGTCCTACTCAATACACACAAAGTGCACTAGTGTAATTTTATGATCAAGATAAATCAACACCAAATTACACTATAGCCATCCCGATGGTTTGTCCAAATCCATCTTGGTTGTGAGCCTATACTTATACTCTATAAGGACTGATAACATGATCTTTTGTGCGACACAACACACCATATTATCTACAATGTAAAGTATGAGACAGTATGCACATACTAATATAAACATGCAAACAGTAATCTTGTGATTCTCTTTCAAAATGAAGATGCCTATATAAAAGCAAGGCTTTTAGTATACATCCTAATAATCTCCCACTTATACTAAAAGACTCTGCTATCCTCACAATGTCATACATCTGACTCCCATATTCTCCACATTCCTATCAAAAGCTCTCGCTAGAAAGGCCTTAGTAAAAGGATCTGCCAGGTTGTCCTCTGATGTAATCTAGACGATAACAACTTCTCCTCGCATAGGTGGTACTGCGCTCTATGTGTTTACTCGCCTTATGGGCTCGTGGTTCCTTCGAGTTTGCAACTGCACCACTGTCATCTATGTATATTAAAGAAATACCACTACGTGTCCATCACATCTCTTATATACACAAGACTCAACCGGACTTTGAACAAATCCATATGACCGGATTACCTCATCAAAGCGGATGTCCCACGTCATAGGTCCAGGGATCAGGTTCATGTTCGCCAGGGACCAAGTCAGACGATCTCACAAGAACATGAATCTCTTAGGTTGTCTAACAACCCTCCCACTACGATAAGGTACCACCTATGTATCTTCTGTGACACGCGGTGCAGTGGCTTGTGGTATGTCCTCCTGTACTGTTGGTACTAAGGTCAGAACGTCCTCTCTTAATTCCTCAAGAATAATCCTACTTATGGGCTTGTGGTTCATCATATAGTCTTCCTCTAAGAATCGGTAATTCGTGCTAACGATTACCCTCTGATCCTTAGGACTATGGAACAGACCACCTTTCGTTCCTCTAGGATAGCCTACGAACAAGTGCACTTCTATATGAGATTCCAACTTATCAACATCTCCCTTCAGTACATGTGTTGGACTATCCCAAATCCGAATATGTCTTAGACTAGGCTTTCGCACAGTCCACAATTCTGTGTGAGTAGAAGAAACTGACTTAGATGGTACCAAGTTCAGTATGTACATTGCCGTTTCCAGAACATATCCCCAAAACGAATCAGGCAACTCGGAGTAGCTCATCATAGATCTAACCATCTCCAAAAGAGTCTTATTCCTTCGCTCTGCCACACCATTCTATTGGGGCGTACCGAGTGCAGACAATTGGGACTGAATCCCAGCCTCTGACAAGTAAGTCCTAAACTCTCCCAAGAGGCACTCACTACCACGATCAGATCGTAGTGTCTTGATACTTTTACCTTGATGTTTCTCCACATTAGCCTTGAATTCTTTGAACTTATCAAATCATTCAGACTTACGGCGCATCAAGTAAATATATCCATACCTTGAATAATCGTCTATGAAAGAGACGAAGTATTCAAAGCCACCTCTAGCCTGGATCGACATAGGACCACACAAATCAGAATGAACCAGTTCCAACACATCTTTGGCCCTATACCCCTTGGCCTTGAAAGGCCTCTTGGTCATCTTACCTTCCAAGCAAGATTCACAGGTTGGGAAGTCTTCCACCACCAATGAACCCAAGGGCCCATCGGCTATCAACCTTTGAATCCTACTAAAGTTAATATGACCAAGTCTTAGATGTCAAAGATATGTTTGATTTATCTTCGAAGGTTCCTTTCTCTTATTTTGGTTAGATGATGAGTTATTTACTTCTATTTGCATCGTGGGAGATTTTGGTTCTAAAGTATACAAATTATCAACCAATTTACCTGAACAGATAATCTCTCTATTCCTTTTTATAACAACATGGTCATTAAAAGAAATAGAATATCTATCCTTTATTATTTTAGAAACTGAAACAAGGTTCTTTCTAAAACTAGGTACATAAAGGCAATTTCTCAAAACTAAAACTTTATTCCTCTCAAAATACAAATAAACATCTCCTACTGTAATAGCTGCCACCTCCGTAGCATTGCCCATGTAGACGGTAATCTCTCCATCAGCTAGTCGTCGGGTTTCCTGAAACCCCTACAAAGAATTGCAGACATGATCAGTGGCTCCCGTATCTACACTCCAGGTACCGATAAATAACACCGCTAAACATGTTTCAATGACTAAAGAAAAAGATATACCTGAATTATTCTTCTGACGGCGGGGACAGTCCGCCTTCCAATGTCCAGTCTACTTGCACGTGAAGCACTTGCCTTTCGGCTTCTTCACGCCATCCTGGGGTCCCTGTAATCCAACCACTTTCTTTGCCCCAGCTTGTTTCTTCTTCTTCTTGCCTTTCGGTTTAGAAGTAGAAACCTCTTGAGCAACGAAAGCATGTGTACTCTGAGGAGAAAACCCTTCTGCCGCCTGGAGTTCTGTCAGAAGTTCCGCCAACGAATATGTACATTTGTTCATATTGTAGCTTAGGCGAAACTCCTCAAAACTCTTTGGTAGAGATTGGAGAAAGATATCAACCTGGGATTCCCCATCGATCTCTGCTCCAAGGATTTCCATCTCATTTAGCCGAGCCATCATTTTGAGAACATATTCCCTCATGGGTATACCCTCAACCATGGTGGTCGTCATCAAGCTCCTCATGGCCTCTTGCTTAGCGGCCCGATT
This sequence comes from Boesenbergia rotunda, assembly GCA_024364735.1. NCBI lineage: Eukaryota > Viridiplantae > Streptophyta > Magnoliopsida > Zingiberales > Zingiberaceae > Boesenbergia > Boesenbergia rotunda. Next base: position 132,367 of record JAGFNQ010000601.1, on the reverse strand, counting down.
ATGATGTCCGAAGAGTTCTTTGAGATTGAACGTCATATCATTAGTAGTGGAAGAATCCTGATGTTGATGACACTGCGCCATCTCGTCTGTTTTTATCCATTGCCTAAAACGTTCCTTCTCCTCTTCATCATAATTCACGCTAGACATTTCAGCACAGAACTTGAAAAGCACATAATTGGATTCCTCGGCAGTCAAGACAAAGTCCAGGTTGAGTTCCCAATCATTATAGTTAGAGGCATTAAGTTGGTTTTCTCTTAAAATCAAATCAAGTGGGTCAAAATCCATTTTGAAAAATCCTGAGAATCACAACGATTACACAATTTAGATTTCAAAAAATATTGATTCCTTAAAACAATAAATTTTAAAATCAACAAATACCTCAAAACACTGAGAATTTCGCATGCCACGATACTAGTGTGGACGTATACAAATTCTACATTTGTAAGAGGAGGTTTTACCCATTAATTTTATTATCTTGTCAACCTAACTTTTTGATAAATAAAATTAATAGTTGGTTCCTCTTCGACCCTACAAATAATAGCAGTGACTCCGATGGGGAGGATACTATTATTTGCATCTAAGTGTTTTCCATTACACGATACTAACAAAATTATTTCAGATTATGTGTCGTCTGATGGGGAAAATCACACGCTCTTCAATAATTTTTTACAATCATGTTTGACCCAGTGATCCGCAGAATAAGCTCATCCGATGCGGAGGAAGGCACTCAGAGCCGGCGCGCAAGCTTGTTCGCATCACTTGTCAAATTAGTAATGGAGGTCATGGGACCCTTAGGGTCCCTCTCCCACTTAGTTATTTATAGTGAGGAATTTTCATGCAAACATGACAAGCACATAAACTAAAAGCAATAAACAAGAAAAATCTAATTTTTTCAACTATCATGGCATTAGTCTTCAATGTGCCTCTAGCCATGTCGCCACCTCATCCACTCCTCCCTACACCATGGCCAAGCCACCATTGAAGGGATCTTCGAGCCGAGATAAAATGCTATTTATTTACATCCATCGATCCTATACTCCACAAAGGAGTGTACATGAAATCTAGATCGAAAGTAAATAAAAAACGCAGCTAAACATGTGCCGTATTTAATTACAAAAATCAAATACAAATTTAGCCTCGTCAACCCCGAGGATTCAAATATTACAACCATGCACAACCAATCATATACAAACATTATTTAAGCCAAAATAGTTGGAATCATGTGCCTACAACCAAAGAGTTAGCCTACACACATCCTACTATTATCCGGCAAAAATGAAATACATGATAAAGTTTAAAATGTAACCGAATCCAAAACACACAAAATCGAAAACATCAGCTCTGATACCAATTATTGGTTGCCGGTTTCCTAGGTGAATACCGGGTCGCGCATGGTAAACCTCTCCATGTCCACAGATTAAAATTTTCAATCCGAATGGAGACCTATTTCCCAATCGACCGTCTCATCGTCGTGCTAATCGATTCGAGCGATCACTTGAACAACCAAGTTGTTTTAGTGATCAATCTCATCCAACCGATTAGACATGGAATAGACGATGAGCGGATCGTCGATTTTTTTGTTTATCATGGGGGTTCAAAATAATTAATTATCATAATTAATTAATAAATAATTAATAAGCAATGATAATTAATTAACCACATGGAATGGTAGAAAACAAAGGAGCCAAAGAGAAGATTATACTTTTCCTTTTACCTTGCGATCTTCTATTGTATGACGCTTGATAAGTACCATTTTGTTGATTATTTTAATTGCTAAAATCCATGTTTGACCCATGTTTTACTTGCTTAATTGTGATTTTTCCCTAGGTTTTAGGATTTCCTCTTATTTTGGACTTAATTATAAAATTACACATTTTGGATTATTTGGCCACTAATTTTCTGATATATTTTTGTAGGCATGAAAGGATCTTGGACCTAGGGCATACTAGGTCAAACTTGAGTCGGAAGTGGACCCGGATCGAGTTATCAAGTTTCGGATTAATCTGGGCCGTCCGATTCAAAAGCGGCTAGATCTGAGCCATCCGGGACCATCTGAAGCAATCCGAGCTAGGGTTAGGGTTGATCAAGCACTCTGATCAAGATCTGAATATTTCATCCCAATCAGAGCTCAATCAACCGTTGGATCAAGCTCGGAGGGCTCTAGATCATCCATTTAAAGATTAGGTTGATCTGGACCATCCGTTGCAAATCTGGAGGATCTAAGCTACCACGAGGCAGATCCTGACCCTTGATCAACATCTGGAAAGTTTGGGTCATATCAGAGTAAGATCAGCCGTTGGATTCATCCAAATCAATCTGGACCGTCCAATGCTTAAGTATTTAATCAAACTCCCGCAGCCTTCATCCCTGTCGCGTCTCCACCGTTTCTTCGTCTTCTTCGCGTGCTCTTAGCTTTTCTTCCGTAGTTCTTCATCCAAGGGGCGCGACCACTCGATCCTTCATTAGAGCAAGTGCTAGGTCAGTGGAAAGAGTGCTCTGTGAAGTTTCCAGATCGGATTTTGCCAACAACAGAGCTGCGTGAGGTTTCAGCAGCTCTGTTAACTGAGTTCATCAATTTCAGCTGTGCACCTCCCTTATTCGATTCGAGCCATCTGGAGGGGTTCCCTGGAAGTCTCGGATCAACCCCAAGTCCTTATCGCAATCCACCACAGCTGAATTGAAGAACTTGGTTGCTGTTTTCAGTTTGAGCATGGTTTGAATGGATTTGATCGCAGAGATGGATTTCCACTGATTTGATGAGCTTACGGGTTCGAGGTTCACCCTTGCGTGACGAACAAGGAGTCTTGAGCTAGGGAAGGATTGAGGAGTAGTTTCATTGGTTAGTTGTAGTTCTTTAGCTGTAACTTCAATTCTGTCATTTTATTTCTGAATTTCAGATTGGTTAAGTTTGGTTTCTGAATTGTTACTACATTAATCAGTTTAGATTCTGCACGTTAATTAGATTTATTGTTTATTAGTGCCCATTTGCTTTTAAATTCTAGTTTAATTCGTGTTTAATTGTTGTGTATCAGTTTATGCTCTGTTTTCTTTTCCCGCGTATCAGTAAACTTCAGCAAGTGTTAGTTTAGTTTTCTGAATTTGTGTCGAGTAATGATTAGCCCCCTTTTAAGCTTGTTTGAATTGTAGATTAGTGCATTGATTTCAACTTATTGGTTTGCTAGTTCGGCATTTAATCTAGTGCTGCAATGATGCATCAGATCTGCATCTACATCCATCCTACATCAGTTTCTGTAAATTCAGCAGTTTAGTTCAGTTTTGTTTCAGTCTTCAGTTCCGCATGTGCATCAATTGAAGTTGAGTTCTTAGGAATCTTATGTGGACAGTAGCTTGGAGAAATTGATTTCAATTGTTTGTTTGGATTTAGCATCCCAATCGATTTCTGAATTGCGCAAGTTTTCCTGCATTTCTGCACTTCTGCATCTCTGCGTATCAGATTTTTTGTTGATGTCCTAGATTGTGTATCAAGCTAGCCAGTTATCTCCTGAATTTACATTATAACTTGTTCATTTGAATAGCACTTAATATCAGAGATTGCGCATCAGATTGATGTGAATCCAATTCCAATTCTGCAATTTGATTTTGTTGCTGCATTTCAGACCATTTCTGCATCTAATTCAGACCATTTCTGCAATTGTTTCAGCTCATGTTTACATTCTGATTTCAGCTCATCAGAGAGGTGGAAAGTTAGTGAATGATTGTAATTGATCTCAGCTTGTTTTGTGTGTTTTTGTATGCTGTTGTTGCTGCATTCCACGTTTTCAGTTCTGAATTTCAGTAATTTGAATTCCTGCACATCATTTCTGCTTTTCGTGTGTGTTTGAATGGATCAGTGTTTGGCTGTTGATTCCTTCACTTAGTCTTGCATATTTCTTCCCTAATAGCCTAGTTTCTAAACTGAATTGATCAGCTTAAATTTCTGGGTTGGCAGTTTACGGTTAAGCACTTAACATCAGTTTTTGGCACATGAGTTTGTTCCATTTGAGTATTAAGTTGTCTCATTGTCGTGTTTTGTATCAAGTGAATGCTTTGGTTTTGAGAGATAATTCCTGAAGATCAATACAAGTCGTGGTGTACTCTTACAATTTGAATTCATATTTGTTTTCCAAATTCGGTCAAGTTTCTTTGGTTTGATTAAGTTATTTAGCGGTTAAGCACATCAATTGCCATTACTTGGTTTAAGTTTGCTGGGTCAAGTTTCTTCCTTTTCTTTGTGCTTTTCCATTTCTATTTGAAACCAAATCCAATTCACATTCGAAACCCAAATTCACAAACGACACATAAATACAACCTCGAATCAAACAAACTCTCAACTAGTCCCGAGGAAAAATACGACATGTGGCCCCTTTACTACATTCTTATTCTGTGATTGCAAAAAGGGTTTCCAGCTTTTTATAAATATCTAAATTTGAGACCCACATTCGTGACAGTCTATTTTGGGTCCATCAAATTTTTGGCGTCGTTGCCGGGGGAAGCAACTAGTTGATTTGTTTGATTTTTGCTTGTATGCTTTTGGACATATCATTGGGTTCTATTTTATTTTGCTTTATCTTTCGTATACGGTTGTTGCCATTTTTCTTGTTTGATTTGTGACAGGGTTGCAAGAGCAAAATGTTTTCACCAGAGTTTTGTAAAGAGATAAAAGAGGCATTGGTGGAGTTGAAATGTTGGTGTAAGGTGTTGGAATATCAACAAAAACATAAAGCTCATTCATCTACTCACCAGCAGCCGATTCAGCCTACATTTTAGCCACCTCAGCCACAATTTCAGCATCTCAACCAATTTCAGCAACCCTGTTCAGAGTTTCAGCCTTTCCAGCAATTTCAACCGCCACAGCAAGATTTCCAACAGCCTTGCAACCAGAATTTTCAGCAAACAAATCATTTTTTTCAGCCACAAGTTCAACCATCATTCCAAAATTTTTAGCCAAGTCAGAATTTTCAGATTGGGCAGCCACCACTTCAACAATTTCAGCCCAACTTTCAGCCACCTTATCAACAAGATCAATCACCTTTTCAAGGAATTCAGCAAGGGTACCAAGATAATTTGAATTTCCAGCAACCATTTCAATTTCCACAGCAATTTCACCCTTGCAACCAGAATTTTCAGCCACAAGATCAAAATTTCCAGCCCACTCAATTTCAGTGTTCACCACCACAATTTCAACCTCAGATCCAAGAATTCCAGAATCAGAATTTTCAGCCATCTCCACCAAGTTGTGAGCCAAGTTTTCAGCAATTTAATCAGCCTATTCAACCATTTTATCAGCCCCCACAGTCTCAATTTCAGACTTCACAGCCTACTTACAGTTTTGAGCAGCCTTATGTTACTTTTCAAGACCAACAAGAGCTTGAGGCTCAACAACAAAGGTTTGGGGAAATTGTGCAACAAAGAATTCAAAACCTCAGAAGGCAAATGGGACAATTGACTAGTGATTTGAATCAGATAAAAGCCCAAAGATCAGAACAGTTATATTCTCAAGATACTCTTAATTTTGAGAGCCCTGGAGTTGATTTTATATCAGTTCAAGGTGACCCTAGTGCATGGCCAAGTCCTTCTTCAAGTGATCTTAGAATTTTGGTGGAAGAAGAAGAAGAAATTATTAAAATCAGGGCACCTACAGCATGCATCCCTCCGGAGATTCCTATTCAAAATTCATTTCCAAATTTTTCAGCTCCAGAAGAAGAAACTGAAGCTCCACAGGACCATTCTAGACTTTTATTTTGTGATGATAGTATTATTGATGGTCCTAATTTTTCTGATGTTGTTGTTGCAGATACTACAGAAGAAACATGCATAGGAGATGATTCCACAGGTGTAGGGGATTGCACTAAGCCCCAGGGACCACCACAATTGACTGGTACATTAGAAGATTCAAAGGATGAACCAGAAAGTGTAGGGACTTGCATGGTGGAAGCAAGCACCCAAGGATCACCTATTCTAGTTGAGTGTCCACCAGAGCTTGAGGCTGATGAGGAGCATGTACTTGATCAGGAGGAGGCCATGGATACATCTACTCTTGTAGAACCTCCAGATATTCTTCAGCACGCTCAGGTAAGTATTTCTCCTCTTTGTTCAGAAAAATTCAGAAAGGTACCTAGTGCTGACTTCATTGATTCTGATGAATTTATTGATATACCTTGTGTAGAAACTGATTGTGCAAATCCAATAGAGGTACCAAAAATTGATTTCATTGGTCGTAATGCATTACTTGATACATCTCTTGTAGATATGGATTGCGAAATAATTTTAGAGGCACCTATAATTGATGTTGTTTGTTATGATGAATTACTTGATACATCTTTTGTAGATATGGATTGTGAAAAATTTTTAGAAGTGCCTGAAATTGATGTTATTTATTGTGATGAATCTCTTGCTATATCTTATGCTGAGGTTGAATGTGAAAAACTTATGGAGGTATCTGAGATTGATTTTATTGGTTGTGACACATTGCTTGATACATCCTTGATGGAAAATAATTGTGAAATTCCTATTGATGTGCTAAAAGTTGATTTCTTTATTTGTGATGAGCTCCTGGATGCAAATTTTATAGAAAATAATTGTGAAAAATTTATTGAGGCACCAAGAATTGATTTTATTGGACATGATGCAGTTTTGGATACATTTCATGTAGAGACTGATATTATTTCATTTCTTTCTTACCCTGCACGCTTGAGAGGGGTATTACATTGTTTTGCAGGGTCTAGAAGACTTCCGAAGTGGGTGCTCCATCTGAACAGACTCCAGCCTCCTGGAAGAATTTTCAAAAGGCAGCAAGAAGGAGGAGTTGATTTTACTCTAATTCATAGCACTCCGTTCCTTCAATGGATCTTGAACCTGAATCGCCTTAGGCCACCAGAGCAATTTTCTGTAAAGTTCAAGTGTGGGGGAGTCTTAATTCTCTCAGCCACCCATGTTCCTCCACTACCACGATGGAGGCTACTGCTTGATAGACTCCGTCCACCAAAAATAAAGGGGAGATTGTTCTTTCTTGTATTTTCTTTTATTTCATTTTTCATTTTCATGCTTTCTAGAATTAGAATTTTCCTTTGAATTGAGTCCTTACTAATAAATGCATGAGTAGAGTAGAATGCATAGGAGTCATTGTAAATACCTTGTTATTTTTTTCGCACTTTTTCTTGCATGACTAGGAATAAATGTATCCTCTTAGGTTATCTCCATAGCATTTTAGAGTCTCTTGAAAATAAATTAAATTTGGTTGTTAAAACTTAGGGTTTGAGCTAATGGATGAAATCTTGGATGCTTGAGTACTACTTGGTTTTAGATTCTTAATTGATGACTTGAGATGAATTATTTTTGGCCTAGTGAGAATTAGCCTTATATTTGTGACACATACATGTTATTGTACTCTAGAATTTGCTTAGGTTCTTTCTAAGCCATATTTCAATGATTGGATCACATCTATAGAGGCTAATCACTTTGTTTACCTTTCCATATCAATTTTGGCAAAAATCATGTTCATTCCATTTTTCTTTACTTATTTCCTACTCTCACCCTCACTTTTCTATGGACTTGTTGTTTGAAATGTTTCTTAATGCTACGTTGCCCGAGACGGATAAAGATTTAAGTGTGGGGGAGTGTGACTAGTGTTTTGGAATGATTTGGTATCAAAAGAGACATTTCATGTCGGAAAAAAAAAATTCTGCAAGTTCATGTGCCAATCGAAGTGAGCTTGGTATCAAGATCGCGTGAGAAGAAGTGGTCAAAGATTGAAAACAATTGAAGATTCTTGGTCATCATTTGAAGATCCAAGGAAGTTGAACTTCAAGCTGAATTCGACACTCAAAGTTGAAATGAAAACAAATGCCAAAAACAGAAAAAAAAAAAGAGAAGAGAAAAGCAGTTTGTGCCAAAAGAAAAAAAAAAATCTGTTAACTTGGATCGAAATTGACTTGGATCCAAAACTGGAAAGTCAGAATTGTGGAAGCTAAGTCAGCAACAATCTGATAGAGTCTGAATTGTAAGCTGACCAGATCTGATCAAGGTAAAGAATCTGTGCAGAATTTGAGCCAAAATCAGAAAATATGAGATCAATGCAGAAAAATTTGTGCCCACAAGAACTCCACTTGCAAGGATGCTGAATTTGTAGCTGATTGCAGCTGAAATCTGTATCAGATTGTATCAAACAGAAATGCAGATCGGGAAGGTTGAGAATGGGAGCTGAATTGCAGCTGGAACAAATCTGAGTTTAAGTGCAGAAATTTTCATACAAGCAGTTTAGTCACAATTTTTTATCAAGTCAAAACTGAATTCGGTTTTTCTTTTTGCAATGCATTACTGAATTATTAACAGAAGTTTGCAGAATGTTTTCCCTGAAGTCAACTTCTTGGTAAGCAGATTTCAAGTAAAGGCAAATGGATGAGATCAAAGAAAAAAAAAATGACAGTGATCAACTCACCTACTTATCCATTTTCAAGTGGACAATTCAAATTCTCCACTATCATTTGATGCAAGTACTCTTGATGTTAATTGTTGGAGAAATCAGCGACTTGAAAAGCTGCCACCGTGGATGCTGAACTTGAAACAGAAGGAATAAGAAAAATTAAAGAAGTGTGTCAACTAGAGAAGGGAATGTATCAAGAGGGAGTTGCAATAGTTGATTAGTGAAGGACACATGGGGAGCATCTAATTCCTCAATTGTTGTTTGATATCTCAAGTTCCTTAATGAAAGAATCTGACCCGAATGTGCTATACTAGAAGAATTCAGAGTGAAAAAAAAGAAGGGAAAACAGTTTGAAGAAGGAAAAATCAAAGAAACCAAGTGGCACACAATTAGAATTTCGGCACCATGGAGAAAATGCAGTTTCTCTCACCCAAATCAATTCTTTGCTCCATTTCAAGTCTGAATTTGCTAGAGGATGATAAAAAAAATTTAGAAAAAGAAAATGAGAAGGATGCAAAGTTGGCACACAGAAGGCAATTTGGCACATTAAACCAAGGAAGGGTTTTTCATCCAAATCAAAGGCAATTACTTAAATTTGACTTCACCACACTTTTGATATCATTAGAGGACTGTAAAGAGAAGCAAAGTACATTGGAAACATTTTTGAGCAACCAAGTCTCCCACTTAGTCAATTTTTCCATTTTCTTGGTTTTTACTCCATTTCTTACCATTTTCCATGTTTACACTTGTTTTTGTAGATGTTGATCCTAATCATGAATAATGGTGGAGATTAGACAATAAGCAAGCCTATGGTAGTGCAAGAAGCATATGTGTTTGAGTGAGCTCCACTTCCATCATCAACTTAGAACTTAAGAAGAGAGCCACCAAAATTTTCCTTGAAAGGCTAGTGAGTTAAATTCATCTCAATGACTCATGAAGGATGAAAAAAACTAAGTTGTTGATTTAAGGACAAGATATTAATCCATAGAGCTTAGATTTTTGAGAATTAACAACCTTAGGTAATTTCTTTTCATTTGTTTCTAATTATGCTTAAGAAAATCTAGGGGATCCATACTTAGTGGTTTCGCGAGACGCTCAAGCTTGAGTATGGGGGAGTTGATAAGTACCATTTTGTTGATTATTTTAATTGCTAAAATCCATGTTTGACCCATGTTTTACTTGCTTAATTATGATTTTTCCCTAGGTTTTAGGATTTCCTCTTATTTTGGACTTAATTGCAAAATTACATATTTTTGGATTATTTGGCCACTAATTTTCTGATATATTTTTGTAGGCATGAAAGGATCCTGGACCTAGGGCATACTAGGTCAAACTTGAGTCGGAAGTGGACCCAGATCGAGTTATCAAGTTTCAGATAAATCTGGGCCGTCCGATTCAAAAGCGGCTAGATCTGAGCCATCCGGGACCATCTGAAGCAATCCGAGCTAGGGTTAGGGTTGATCAAGCACTCTGATCAAGATCTGAAGATTTCATCCCAATCAGAGCTCAATCAACCGTTGGATCAAGCTCGGAGGGCTCTAGATCGTCCATTTAAAGATTAGGTTGATCTGGACCATCCGTTGCAAATCTGGAGGATCCGAGCTACCACGAGGCAGATCCTGACCCTTGATCAACATCTGGAAAGTTTGGGTCAAATCAGAGCAAGATCAGCCGTTGAATTCATCCAAATCAATCTGGACCGTCCAATGCTTAAGTATTTAATCAAACTCCCGCAGCCTTCTTCCCTGTCGCGTCTCCGCCGTTTCTTCATCTTCTTCGCGTGTTCTTAGCTTTTCTTCCATAGTTCTTCATCCAAGGGGCGCGACCACTCGATCCTTCATTAGAGCAAGTGCTAGGTCAGTGGAGAGAGTGCTCTGTGAAGTTTCCAGATCGGATTTTGCCAACAATAGAGCTGCGTGAGGTTTCAACAGCTCTGTTAACTGAGTTCATCAATTTCAGCTGTGCACCTCCCTTATTCGATTCGAGCCATCTGGAGGGGTTCCTTGGAAGTCTCGGATCAACCCCAAGTCCTTATCGCAATCCACCACAGCTGAATTGAAGAACTTGGTTGCTGTTTTCAGTTTGAGCATGGTTTGAATGGATTTGATCGCAGAGATGGATTTCCACTGATTTGATGAGCTTACGGGTTCGAGGTTCACCCTTGCGTGACGAACAAGGAGTCTTGAGTTAGGGAAGGATTGAGGAGTAGTTTCATTGGTTAATTGTAGTTCTTTAGCCGTAACTTCAATTCTGTCATTTCATTTCTGAATTTCAGATTGGTTAAGTTTGGTTTCTGAATTGTTACTACTTTAATCAGTTTAGATTCTGCACGTTAATTAGATTTATTGTTTGTTAGTGCCCATTTGCTTTTAAATTCTAGTTTAATTCGTGTTTAATTGTTGTGTATCAGTTTATGCTCTGTTTTCTTTTCCTGCGTATCAGTAAACTTCAGCAAGTGTTAGTTTAGTTTTCTAAATTTGTGTCGAGTAATGATTAGCCCCCTTTTAAGCTTGTTTGAATTGTAGATTAGTGCATTGTTTTCAACTTATTGGTTTGCTAGTTCGACATTTAATCTAGTGCTGCAATGCTGCATCAGATCTGCATCTACATCCATCCTACATCAGTTTCTGTAAATTCAGCAGTTTAGTTCAGTTTTGTTTCAGTCTTCAGTTCCGCATGTGCATCAATTAAAGTTGAGTTCTTAGGAATCTTAGGTGGACAGTAGCTTGGAGAAATTGATTTCAATTGTTTGTTTGGATTTAGCATCCCAATCGATTTCTGAATTGCGCAAGTTTTCCTGCATTTTTGCACTTCTGCATCTCTGCGTATCAGATTTTTTGTTGATGTCCTAGATTGTGTATCAAGCTAGCCAGTTATCTCCTGAATTTACATTGTAACTTGTTCATTTGAATAGCACTTAATATCAGAGATTGCGCATCAGATTGATGTGAATCCAATTCCAATTCTGCAATTTGATTTTGTTGCTGCATTTCAGACCATTTCTGCATCTAATTCAGACCATTTCTACAATTGTTTCAGCTCATGTTTGCATTCTGATTTCAGCTCATCAGAGAGGTGGAAAGTTAGTGAATGATTGTAATTGATCTCAGCTTGTTTTGTGTGTTTTTGTATGCTGTTGTTGCTGCATTCCACGTTTTCAGTTCTGAATTTCAGTAATTTGAATTCCTACACATCATTTCTGCTTTTCGTGTGTGTTTGAATGGATCAGTGTTTGGCTGTTGATTCCTTCACTTGGTCTTGCATATTTCTTCCCTAATAGCCTGGTTTCTAAACTGAATTGATCAGCTTAAATTTCTGGGTTGGCAGTTTACGGTTAAGCACTTAACATCAGTTTTTGGCACATGAGTTTGTTCCATTTGAGTATCAAGTTGTCTCATTGTCGTGTTTTGTATCAAGTGAATGCTTTGGTTTTGAGAGATAATTCCTGAAGATCAATACAAGTCGTGGTGTACTCTTACATTTTGAATTCATATTTGTTTTCCAAATTCGGTCAAGTTTCTTTGGTTTGATTAAGTTATTTAGCGGTTAAGCACATCAATTGCCATTACTTGGTTTAAGTTTGCTGGGTCAAGTTTCTTCCTTTTCTTTGTGCTTTTCCATTTCTATTTGAAACCAAATCCAATTCACATTCGAAACCCAAATTCACAAACGACACATAAATACAACCTCGAATCAAACAAACTCTCAACTAGTCCCGAGGAAAAATACGACATGTGGCCCCTTTACTACATTCTCATTCTGTGATTGCAAAAAGGGTTTCCAGCTTTTTATAAATATCTAAATTTGAGACCCACATTCGTGACAGTTTATTTTGGGTCCATCAACATTCCCCTCTTGGACGTCGTGTGGGTGACGATCTACCAAGAACCGTAGTCACCAAGGTCTTCCAATATCACCTTCTTCTTGCGCCAACCAAACCCTAGCCACTAGGGTTGCCGCCGGCCACCTTCTTCCACTGCACCTTGCGTCGTTGGCCACACCAAGCTTCCAAAGCGCTCCGACCACAAGCACTGGAGAGGAAGTAAAGGAAGAAGATGAAGAAGGAGAAGGAGAAGGGAAGGTTTTCTCTTCCCCACAGCCACCCTAGCCGCTACAAGCTCTCCCTTCTCCTCTCTCCTTGCTGCCGGCCAATGAAAGCAAGAGAAGCTCTCTTTTTCGACCGTCGGCGACTCCTCCTTGCACCCAGCTTGCGCACGCCAAGGAGGAAGAAAGGAAGAAAGAAGATGGAGAGGAAAAGAAGAAGAAAAAGAAGATAAATCTTCTTCTTCTTTACACCTTCTTCTCCACTTGTCACCGGCGCCGCAAACCACAGATTTGTGGTCACCACCGGTGATCCTCCAGCCCTTCTTTCTCCTGCCGAACATCACCAAGTGGTGCTTCCTAGGATGAAGCTCCATGCCCAAAGGAAAAGAGGAGAATGCCTTCTCTTCTTCCTTCCTTTGCACCAGCGTAACTTCTACCCTAGGAGAGAGAATAGATGAGAGAAAAGAGGGAGAGAGGCCTAGGGTTTTCTATGTGTTGGGATGCCTTGGTTTCATGATACCATGGGGTATTTATAGAGCTACAATAGGGACCATGAGGAGGAGTTGGGTCTTGGCCACCTAATGGATCAAGGCCCGATCCATTAATGAAGATTCATTCCACTAAAGACTCTTCATTGAACTACCTCACTAACTCCCATATTTAAATATGGGCTCCTGTTATTATATGTACAAGTATCTCCCCGTGTTTAAAATATCGAATGCCCATTGATTAATATAAATTACTGACAATTTTAATTAACCAACATCTAACTCCTTGATTAGTATCACTCATCCTTATCATCATGTTGGACCAAGTCCACCTGCAGGATTTCACATGATGAACTTTATGAGCTCATCAAGGGGCATCATCAACCTGACTCACCAAGACACAGTTTCCATCTATAATCAATGGTACACCATGTAAATAATATTATTTCCCAACTTACCGGGCCTATCGATTTAACAGAATAAATCTCGCCCATTGGTAAATCAAAGAAATAAATATTAAGTACATGTGCCCGTTATTATATCAGGATTAAGAGCATGTACTCCATAATAAACTGAGGTCTGATTCAATTATAAAGTCAGTATAAATTGAATCACCTCTATGTCTGTCCTGCTCAATACACATAAAGTACACTAGTGTAATTTTATGATCAAGATAAACCAAAACCAAATTACACTACAACCATCTCGATGGTTTGTCTAAATCCATCTTGGTTGTGAGCCTCTACTTATACTCTACAAGGAACTGATAACATGATCTTCTGTGCGACACCACACACCATGTTATCTACAATGTAAATTATGAGATAGTTTGCACAAACTAATATAAACATGCAAACAGTGATCTTGTGATTCTCTTTCAAAATAAAGATGTCTATATAAAAGCAAGGCTTTTAGTATACATCCTAACATTCAACTATACCACCTGTAGTGCCTGCTCCGGTAGTTCACCCAGCTCCCCCAGTGGCACTTGCTCCGGGATTTCCCACAGCTCCGTCTATAACTCCTGCTCCAGTATATGTTGTAGCTCCACTGGTGGATCCAATTGTTCCTATAGACTAGGCAAGGGCTAGAGCACGGATTCCAACATTAGTTGAGTCAGTGAATGGCCGATTTATAATATTTCATGGAGGATCATATCCGCAAGTTGCTCATTCCTAGATTGAGACCCTGGAGGGTACGTTCCATTATGTGGCATGTACGGAGTGGGAGAATGTAGAGTTGTCTGCCTACTATTTGCGTGATGTTACCTGGTGAGCCACACAACGCACAGTCATTGGTGAGTAGCACATCACATAGGCATGTTCCGTGAGGCGTTCGAGCGTTAGTATTTTCCGGTTGGGTATTAGATGGCTCAACATCAGGAATATCTGGGTCTCCAATAGGAAAACCACATTTTCATGGAGTATAATGTAGATTTCAACCAGTTAGCTAAATTTTGCCTGCAGTTAGTCACAGAGGATAGATTGTGTATGCTACAGTTTACTCAGGGACTAATTGGGTATATCTAGCTCCGTATAGCTAGTTTTAGCATGACATCTTACCGCAAGGCGTTAGAGAGAGCCCTTCTGATTGAGATGGCCCAACAACGAGTATAGGGGGATAAGAAGAAGGGAAAAGAGTTAGCTTAGGATTCAGCTCAGACTCAACCACCTCAGGCCACGGGATAGAAGCGTGGCAGCTAGAGTCAGCCAGCTCAGAGCAGTTTTGGGGTGTCTTCTCGGCCTCAAAAGTCTAGACGTTCTATAGGAGGATCCTCCCGATCTTCTCAACAGAACCAAAAGAAGAAGATGGCTAGCAACTTCTAGTGTGCTCAGTGTGGGTCTAGGGAGCACTCCAGGACAGACTGTCCGGTAGGGCATGCAGTGTGTTTCTACTACAAGCTTTCAGGACACATGAGCTGAGATTGTGCACTGAAGACACTGAATGTGAAGACTGGAGTTGTAGGTCAGAGTGGACATTTCGGGCAGTCAGGATCTCAAAGAGGAGGTGGAAGACTCAACCTTCTTTTCGTCAGCCACAGGCCACCCCTCCAGCAATCGTTTATACCATGCATGGATATGAGCATATCAGCACCCTAGCAGTATCGCAATGCTCCACCTTAGGACCACAGCAGCAGTTTATTCCCCTGCACCAGTATTATCCAGCATGTCAGCCTACGGCATATCAGCCTCAGCAGATTGTTGTAGTGTCATTGTCTCAGCCTCTGCCACAACCATAGCCATAGTAGTATCCACCACCACCACCACTAGAGACAGGACAAGTTTATGTTGTTACTAGAGAGGAGGCACAGTGGGCCGATAGATCGGTCTTCTGTGATACTATTTCTCTTTATTCCTTTCCTACAGAATTATTAGTGGATACTGGTAGTTCATATTCCTTTATATCCCATATATTCATGAGTAGGGTTGGTAGAGTACCTACCCCTATGTTACGGTAGTTATCTGTATCTTTACCATCTAGAGAGACTTTGGGTATCACTCAGGAGGTCAGAGAATTTTCATAAAACTTCGGTAGTATTACTCTCATAGTAGATTTGTTGGTTCTCGAGATGGTGGAATTCGACATCATCCTTGGCAGATTGGCTGACAACGTACCATGCCACCATTGATTTCTGGAAGAGGGTGGTCACATTCCGGCCTCCAAACCAATCCTCGTGGGATTTTTCTGGTATCAGGGATGATGACATATCGGTTATTTCTACGCTTCAGGCATAGAGACTGCTATCATAGGGATGTCAGTGTTTCCTGTTATCATTGATCAGTGTCGATGACAGAAGCAACACCCAACTCTCGGATGTTCTAGTGGTTCGAGAATTTTTGGATGTTTTTCCAGAGGAGCTACCGAGTCTTCCTCCTATAAGACATGTGGAGTTCACCATTGAGCTGATTCCGGGGACTATATTGGCATCCAAGGCTCCGTAACATATGACACCAAAAGAGTTGGGTGAGCTCAAGGTCCAACTCTAGGAGTTATTGGATAGAGAGTTCATCAGACCTAACATATCTCCTTGGGGTTCATCGGTTTTGTTCGTTAAGAAGAAATATAGTTCTTTGAAGTTATGCATCAACTACAGATAGTTGAATGCAATAACTATTAAGAATATTAAGTACCCTCTGCCATGGATTGAAAATTTATTTGATTAACTCAGAGAGACATCAGTGTATTCTAAGATTGATCTGCGGTCCAGATATTAACAGTTGAGGGTCAGACACTCAGACGTCCAGAAGACAGCGTTTCGCAATAGATATGTGCATTATAAGTTTTTGGTATTGCTATTTAGGCTTACCAACCTCCAGCGGTATTCATGGACTTGATGAATCGTGTTTTTTTGGAGTATCTGGATCAGTTTGTCATTGTATTCATTGATGATATCTTGATCTACTCACGTTTTGAGGAGGAACACACGTAGCATCTTCGCATTGTATTAAAGACTCTCAGATGGGAGTGTCTATTTGCGATGTTAAGCAAATGTGCATTTTGGCTACCCTTGGTTTTCTGGGACACGTGGTTTCCAGCAGAGGTATCTCCGTAGACCCCCAGAAGATCGATGTTGTTACCATTTGGGAACAGCCAAAGTCAGTACGGGAGGTTCGCAACTTTTTGGGCTTGGATGGTTATTACAGATGATTCATAGAAGGATTTTCTAGTATTGCTATGCCGTTGACACACCTCACCAGGAAAGACGTGAAGTTCACATGGTCAGAGGCCTACGAGACTAGATTTTGGAGCTAAAGCAGAGACTAGTGGCGGCACCTGTCCTCATACTACCATCGGGAGAGGACAGATTCGTACATTATACTGATGCATCCTATTAGGGATTGGGTGCAATTCTGATGTAGCACAGATAGATAGTGTCTTATGCCTCTCGATAGCTGAAGGATCATGAGAAGAACTACCCTATACATGATCTAGAGCTGACCACTATCATTTTTGCTCTGAAGATCTAGATGCACCATCTGTACGAGATCATTTTTGAGATATTCACTGATCATAAAAGTCTCAAGTATCTATTCACGTAGAAGGAGCTCAATCTTCGTCAGAGGAGATCGATGGAGAACCTGAAGGAATAAGATTGTACCATTAGCTACCACCCTAGGAAAGCTAATGTGGTTGCTGACGCACTGAGCAAGAAATCTAGAGGAGTGTTGGCCTGTCATCGAGTTTTGGTTACTGACATAGTTTAGAGCATCTCAGAGTTTGGTCTAGAGTAGTTGTCTCAGATTGAGAGGGATATTCTGGCGACCATGGTTGCTCGGTCATCCATACTGATGAGGATCAGAGAGTCTCAGGTAGGTGATCAGTATCTACAGTTCCTCAACAGCCGAACAGGCTCGGGTTAGCAGACCGATTTTACAAGAGATGATGAGGGTGTCTTGTATTTCCGTGGGAGGTTGTTCGTACCAGAGGCACATCCTGTTTTCGAGGAGCTACTACAGGAGGCTCATCGCTCTCAATTTTCTATTCATCTAGGTGGCACCCGCATGTATCGGGACTTGAGGCATTCCTACTGGTTGAACAAGATGAAGAAAGACATCGTAGATTTTGTAGCCAGGTGTCTAGTATGCCAACATGTCAAGGTTGAGCACCAGAGACCTGCCGGGTTATTTCAAAGAATCTCCATTCCCAAGTGGAAGTGGGAGCACATTACCATGGATTTCGTGGTGGGATTGCCTAGGACCCGACAAGGCTATGATACGATTTGGGTGATTGTCGATCAATTGACCAAATCCGCGCATTTCTTCACTATTCGGAGGACCGATTCACTAGACAGACTGGTAGAGTTATATTGCAAAGAGGTTATCAGATACATGGCATACCGTTGAGTATTATATCAGACCGGGATCCGCATTTCACCTCACATTCTGGTAGAGTTTGCAAAAGCCCATGGGTATAGAGCTCCGATTTAGTATCATCTTTCATCCATAGATAGACGGACAGTCAGAGCGCACTATCCAAAAGTTAGAGGACTTGCTGAGAGCCTGCATTATGGATTTCGGAGGCAATTGGGAGGACCATCTTCATCTTATTGAGCTCTCTTACAAAACACTTATCATGAGGCAATCCAGATAGCACCGTGTGAGGTGTTGTATGGTAGGGCATGTCCAACACCCACCCTTTGGGAGGAGGTTGGGGAACTCCAACTGTTAGGACCTCAGAGAGCTCAGCATGAGGCAATGTTAGTCTGCACTATCAGATGTAGGATGATTGAGGCGTAGGATCGCCAGAAGAGTTATGCTGATCAGAGACGGAGACCTCTGGAGTTCTCCGTAGGCGACTATGTATTTCTGTGAGTTTCACCCGCGAAAGGGGTGAAGAGGTTTAGCCTCCGAGGTAAACTTGCTCCATGATATATTGGCCCTTTCTAGATTGTGAAGAGGATTAGAATAGTAGCTTACCGTCTAGCGCTACCACCAGTTGGTGCCGGAAGAACCAGATTGAATCTGGTTTTGATAATGACAAAGGGTTTAAAGTTAAGTATGCTTTTGGATATAATGTGTTTCTCTAAGTATGCAGGAAAGTCCTAGTTTACCTAGGCACGAAGTCTTGGCTTGCAGGCTTGAGCACGAAGTCTTGGTCGAGGACTAGGCACGAAGACCTGATCGAAGGTTGGGCACCGAATACCTGGTGAGTGAAGCCAGGCACGAAGACCTGATCTGTAAGATCGGACAAGAGTCTTAGCCGAGTGAGGACAATGGACAGAAGTAGGGATGGGTCGATGTACGGATGTCTCGAGATCCAGAAGCTTTGGAGGCCGAGAAAAAGTTCAACCGAAGGTGCCGGTTGGCAACAGGTAACTTCTGCAGAGTGAAGTAGGTGAGGATGCGTTCCCCGAAAGAGGGAATAGTAGGTGCCTGTTCGACCTAGGATTTCAGTTGAAATCCAAAGTCAAGATCGGATAGCTTGGCTGTCGTACATGCATTTATTTTATATATTATTTGTATTCGGACTATCCCTGTGTTGTAGTTGAAGAAAATAAAGTTGGCCGCATCTGGGGCGCTCGAGAGGACTCGGGCACCCTAGAACATAGGTGCCCGAGAGGTCTCGGGCGCCCTTGTGTGTGTGACTTAGCCTAGGTGTGGCTGAGTTAGCGGAAGTTGATTGGAGTTGCCACATCAGCAACACAGTGGCCCCAAAGCCTCTCAGGCACTAGAGAAGGATAAAGTTTTAACCATTCATCGGATTGGGAGGCGGCTGGATCGCTGAGTTGGGGGCGCCCCTATAGGCACTCGGGTGCCCGTATGCCTATATATAAGGGGTTTTGACCACAGCTTCAAACATCAACTTTCTACACCATTTGTGCTCAAGTGTGTTGCGCCGAAATAGTCCAGATCGAATTGACAAACGCTGTTCCGACAATGAAGTGCTCTCTTTTTCATTTTAGTCAAAAGTTGTTGGTATACTTTATTTCTTCTTGTACTTCACATCCCATCATTTGTAATAACTTTGTGACTTATAGAATTTCTCATCGTAAACGGTCAAAGACCGTGGGCCTTGGGTTAGAATCCGTCACAGACTCCGAACCAAGTAAAAATAAACGTGTTATCGCTTGTTTGATTTGTGTTTTTTTTCCGCTGCGTATACTCTTATCTAAAATCCGAGAATTTTTGAAGCGCGATATTTACCCCCCCCCCCTCTATTGCTCTCAACGATCTCACAAGTGATATCAAATCAGGCTCTGAATTGGTGAAATCACCATTCGAGCAATTTCTTTCGTTTTCAGATTTATCATCGTTTCTTTCAAATAAAAATTATTTGTGCGAGGTTTTAAAATGTTTGTATGTCTTTTCAATTTTGAATTCTCCTCTTTTCATCATATGTTAGAATTAATATAATTATCATTTTTTTAAAATTTCTCATAAACTTTTTTTATTATTATTTTTTCTCGAAATTGGTGCAACACCTTTCAGGACGTTTTTTTCTCTCTCTCGTACTAATTCAAGACCAAGTCTTGATACCTTCTTTTTTTTTGTGTGCAAGATTTTTATCCTGAATGACCCATCAAGAATAGAATAGTATCCGTCCACCTCTATTCTCTCGCGATAATTTCAGATCATGGAAGGGTTGAATGGAGTCTCACCTGAAGCCCATATGGATTTGTGGATGATAATCTAAACGGGGTTCACATTCCCCACAGAAGATGAAACATCAATGGCTTAGGATAAATTGAGCAAACCAACACTGAAAAAGATCGAGACCGATGTCAAGGCAACAGTAATCCTATAATGTGGTCTGACCAAAGAAGAATTGAAGCGGGTCAGATCCTTCAACTATGCCAAAGAGATTTAGGAGAAACTACTCGACCTACACGAAGAGACCTCCGATATTGAGGTCTTAGAAGGTGTGTTGTCTGAATCATCAGAAGAATCTAACAAAGAAGAACAAGTACAAGTGACCTACCATGCACTTTCAGTAGAAGCACGTGGTCGAGATAGAGTCTGAACCCGAATCTGAACCAGAATCCAAAGATGAGTCTAAATTTGCGACGGAAAAAGTCAAGGGGGAGATACCCAACAGGGATTCAATAGGTAAAACTGTAAATTTGAATTTTAAAAATCATAAAATTTGTTTCAAATGTAAAGAGAGAGGGCACTACAAAAATAAGTGTCCTACTCACAAGATACAAACGACACCACCAATGACGAAGAAGGAACTAGTTCCAGGAGCGCGAAAGGACAAGAGCCACGTTCAATGCATCATGTGTCAAGAGTTTGGACATTACAAAGATGCATGCATAGAAAGAACGACACCACCAATGACGAAGAAGGAACTAGTTCCAGGAGCGCGAAAGGACAAGATCCACATCCAATGCATCATGTGTCAAGAGTTTGGACATTACAAAGATGCATGCATAGAAAAAAGTCTCAAGGATCCAGGACAACCAACCGAGATGGGTAAATTTACATTGGATGCTAATAACATAGATAACCATTCTTGGTCTAATTTGTTGGATCGAGAGAAACGATAGAGGGGGGGTGAATATCGTTAAACACTTTTCGGATAAAAACTAGAGCAAGTACGCAGCGGAATAAAAACAATCGCGAACACAGGTAGTTTTACTTGGTTCAGTGCCTAGGTCGACTCCTACTCCAAGGCCCACGGTCGTTGACCGTTTTCTGCGGGCAATTCTATAAGTGCGCAAAACGTTTACAGAGAGATATTACAAACGCAGTATAGTAAACTTAAAAGTAACTCTTCTTTTATCGACGTCCGATGTAGATTGAATTTTCGGAGCAACGGGACGTCGTCGGCGCTTGAGTCTCGAGTCGGGAGGTTTCCGGAGCAGAGCGCGGGAGCAGAAGAGCATGATTGCGTTGAATGAATTGATTGTTTGAAGCCTTGGGGTCGAGGGCCTATTTATAGCCCCTGGGGGAGCCCGGGACGTCGGGGGCGCCCCCCCACGTGTCAACCGATCCGCTTCCGTCTCGGTCAACTCTGATCCCTTAAAACTCGGGATCAAGCTTTGACAGGGGCGCCCTGAACGCTGGGGGCGCCCGGGTTGACCGGGACTCTTCTTATCCGTTGGCTTCGATGGGATCTGCTTCGTTAGCTTCACCTGGGGGCGCACGGACCATCCGGGGCGCCCGGGAGCAGCGGGGGCGCCCGGGAGCAGCGAGGGCGCCCGGGAGCACGGGGGCACCCTGCCCATGAGCTGCAGACGCAGTTCCTTTGCTTCAACTGTTTGTGTTCACCTTGGGGGCGCCAGGGACACTCCGAGTGCCCTACTTAGCCTTTGCCTCACTCCTTTGAGGCTCTCTGAGCTACAGACACTCGTTCCTTCGGTCCTGCATCCAGGGTTAGTCCAAAACAACATAAAACAATAAGATGTTAGTTTATACAGCCTTAGCTGTCTTGGTTCTGACTTTGGGTCTCCAAAATGGAACCCTAGGTAGAACCGACGCCTACTGTTCCCTCGACGGGGAACGCGTCCTCACCTACTCCTCTCGGGAGAATGTACCTGATGCCAACCGGCTCCTCCAGTTGGACTTTTGCCTAGCGGTCCTTCGCCAGGTCTTGGATACCAAGCTGTACTTCGCCCGGTGCCTAGCATTCCTTCGCTAGGTCTTCAGTCCCAAGCTGTCCTTCGCCTGGTGCCTAGCAGTCCTTCGCTAGGGCTTCAGTACCCTGGCATTCCTTCGCTAGTTCCTAGCAGTCCTTCGCTAGGACTTTTTACCCTGGCATTCCTTCGCCAGTGCCTAGCAGTCCTTCGCTAGGACTTTAGTCCCCTGGCATTCCTTCGCCAATGCCTAGCAGTCCTTCGCTAGGACTTTAGTCCCTTGGCATTCCTTCGCCAGTGCCTAGCAGTCCTTCGCTAGGACTTTTCCTGCACACTTGAGTAACATATTAGATAACAAATGAGACTTAACTTTTGAACCCTTTTGCCATTATCAAAACTCAGGTTCGACTTGGGTGCTTTCTGCACTAACAATCTCAGGTGTGCTTAAGCTTAAGTTAGAAAAATTTTTCCCCAAAGATCAAAAATGTAGTTTCAAAACCTATATCATTTTTTATCCCAAGGATAGTAAGATAGCCCCTTCAAACCAATCTAACTTAAGTTATTGTCAAACATCAAAAAGGAGGAGATTGTTGGTGCAAGTTGCATCAATGATGTTCTCCTTTAAGTGTTTTAATGTTTGACAATACACTTAAGTCAGTGATACAATGAACAGACAAAGGGGAGCAAAGGAGAAGTAAACTAAGCTGAAGAAAAGTCCTAGTTAATCTAGGCATCGAAACCCTAAGTCCCAGCGAAGGGCTGCTGGGCACCTAGCGAAGGGCTGCTAGGTATCGAAACCCTAAGACCTAGCGAAGGGCTGCTGGGCACCTAGCGAAGGGCTGCTAGGTATCGAAACCTTAAGACCTAGCGAAGGGCTGCTAGGCACCTAGCGAAGGGCTGCTAGGAATAGAAGACCTAGCGAAGGACTACTAGGCCCTTGGCGAAGGACTGCTAGGGAATGAAGACCTGGCGAAGGACTGCTAGGCACCTGGCGAAGGACTGCTAGGTAATGAAGTCTTGGTCCAAGGGACTGAGCAACTTAGCTGAGCGATGACTAAGGACAGGAGTAGAGACGGGTCAGGGTTTGGGCGTCTCGAGGTCCGGAGGTATCGGAAGCTAAGCAAAAGTCCACCCGAAGGACTGGGTGGCAACCGTCTCCTGAAAGGAGTAGGTGAAGGGCAAGTTCTCGGGGATGGGAACTTGTGCCGGTTCGACCTAGGGTTTCGTGGAGATCCGAAGTCCGAACCAAGTCCTTAAGGCTAATATGATATGCATATGTGCTTTGTATTTGTGTATCTTGCAGGTACCAAGATAGGAAGACAAAGCAAGTGGCTGCCAGCCTTGAAGCAGGGCGTCCCCAGCAGTGGGGGCGCCCCCATGCAACCAGGGCGCCCCCAACAGTGGGGGCGCCCCCAGCCAAAGAGCAAATGCAGTGTTATGGTGAAGCAGGCAGAACAGGTGTCAAGCAGGGCGCCCGGAGCGTCCGGGGCGCCCGGGTTCAAAGCTGTTTTGGCGGTTTCAAGTCCGAAACACAGATAAGCCCTCATGAGGGCAACCGGAAGGTCCGGGGCGCCCTGGTCAAAGGTTTTATCAGCTGCGGCGAGGTCGGCGCAAGGATAAGGTTTGACCGGGTTTATCGGGGCGCCCCCAGGAGGCCTATATAAGGGGTTTCGACCCCTCTGCTTCAACAATAACTTCCAAGAGCGATTCCAAGCATTCTGACCGACGACTACGCGCTAGAGACGAGGCACTACGACCGGGAGGCTCCAGGAGGAAGTGCGCGGCACTTCGGAGGTCCAGATCGGCCGAGCTTCAGACTTTGTCTTGTTAGTTTGCTTTTATTTAATTCTGCACTTAATTTTATTTATCTTTTGATTGTAAACTTGCACTGTAAGTCGGGTTTCTCCGCCTCTGGAAAGTCCGGAAAGGAGACCAATAGTGGACGGGCGTTCCCGTGCATAGGCCTTGGATGTACTGACCCTGGGGGGTCGGGAACCAAGTAAAAATCCCGCTGTGTCCCTGTGTCTGGTTATTTTCGTTCTGCTTTACTTTTCCGCTGCACTAACGCTCTGAGTCCAGAACGACAATCGAAAGTCTTACGAAGTTTCCGAAATATTTGAACGGTCGATATTCACCCCCCTCTATCGACGGCACCGGTCCTACAATTGGTATTAGAGCGGGGAAGTTCAAATTTGGTGCAACCACCAGTTTGAAATTTTTCGGATTTTTTTTTAAAAAAATTTTCTTTTAATATTTTTTTCGTTCGAATTTCTTCTAATATTTTTTTTCATTCGAATTTCTTCTCGTTGATCGAGGTTGGTGCAACACCACTCGACAAATATTTTTTCTTTATCCCGCACTACTAGTCTTGAAGTTTTTCTTTCTCTTATCTCTTTTTCAGATAAAATCCCTAATGGCCATGCAAGAAGGATTCAGCACAGCCAGACCTCCTCTTTTCAGTGGAGAAGACTTTTCCTACTGGAAAAGTCGAATGGAGGTCCACCTGAAAACTCAGGTGGACATGTGGATAATCATCCAGTCCGGACTGAAGATTCCGAGAAATGCTGAAGGAGTACCTCAAAGCTACACAGAGTGGGACACCGCTCTGAAACGGAAAATTGAAGCGGATGCAAAGGCGACCCAGACCCTTCAATGTGGCTTAACAAAAGAGGAGCTGAACCGGGTGGGCCCTTTCAACAGTGCCAAGGAGCTGTGGGGAAAACTGATCGAGCTGCATGAAGGAACATCAGACATTCGGATCAGCAAGAGAGATCTGCTCCTGAACAAACTGTATACCATCAAAATGACCGACAACGAAAGAGCAGCTCAGCTTCACGCCCGAATTCAAGAACTAATGAACGGTCTACACACCATTGGTCACAAGGTAGAAAACCGTGACCTAATAAGGTATGCTTTAAATGCTTTCCCGAGAAACACCTTGTGGGCATCTATGGTAGATGCATACAAGGTTTCAAGGGATCTTTCGAAAATAAAATTAGATGAATTGTTCTCTGAATTAGAACTGCATGAACAGACTAACTGCAATCTGGCCGAGAAAGGTATTGCCTTTATTGCAGGTAAAACTGGAAGGACAACTAAGAAGAAGCCTCAACCTGAACCCGAGTCTAACTCAGACTCAGACTCAGAAGACGAAGAAGGAGATCGACCTAAGCTGGTCCGACTGGCCCGAAACTACTACAAAGAATTGAAGAACCAAACCAACAAACGGAAAGTCAGCCGAAGAAGGGATGAACCAGCTGAACCTGCAAACGAAAAGAACAAGCCCAACGTGACCTGCTACGAGTGCAAGAAGAAGGGTCACTACAAGACGGAGTGTCCGAACCTAAAGGAAACCAAGAAGAATAGAAGGAAGAAGACACTTCAAGCAACGTGGGACGAGTCCTCCTCCTCCGAAGAAGAAGAGGTCCCACAGTCGAACCTACTACCACTAACAGCCTCAGAAGAAGTCGAGACTGAGTCAGAACAGGACGACGGCAGACTGACCTTTTCAGAAGATGACGAAATCAAGGTAAGTGGATTTACTAGAAGTCAATTAAACGAGTTAATATCTTATCTTTCTCGAGAATTGGAGAAAGCTAAACTCCGAGTCATATCCCTCCGACAGGAAGTAAAACTCCTGAAAGTGGGAGCTGACTCTAAACCCTTAACTGAGAAGGTTCAAGAAGGAACCTCTACTCAAGTTGAAAAACTTGAGAAAGAGAACTCCTCCCTGAAAACTCAGGATAAGGATCTTAGATTAGCTTTAGAACGATTCACTTCTGGTTCCAAGGGTCTTGACATGATTCTTGGAAAACAGAAATCAGTTCTAAATCGATCCGGACTTGGCTATAGAACCAAATCTAGACAAAGATCCTACTTTGCTGTACTGAATCAGTCCAGAAATAAAGTTCAGGCATGGGTACCTAAACTGTACCTGAACAAAACAACTGGATCAAATCAGTATTGGATCCCCAAGGACAAGATTCACATCTTGCCTAACCATTATCGTGGCTTTAGTACAGGGGAAGCCAAATTAAAAACTATATTTATTGTTAGATAGAATTTAATTCTTGATTGTAATTTGCTGGACTGATTGTTTATTTAATTTTTGCAATTTACCATGCTTAGACTTAGGAATGGTTATTTTAAGGACTGAACAAACTTAACTGAAACTTGACAACATAGTATTGGGTGGAGGTGAGATGATAGTACGTTAGGGAAACCAATTCTAAAAAGGTCAAGTATACTTGGTCTCTTTAGACTGGTGAAACTAGCCGAAGCTACCGATCCAAGACCCAAACTAGTTAGACCAGAATTTTTCAAAGATTAATTTTGAAAATGAAAGTTCATTAAAAGACTTTGTCAAGGAAAGGGTTGATGATCTAATAAGGCTACGGCCAAAGAAGGCCTAGTGCCTCGCCAAGACCTAGAAGCCAATTTTTAAAATTCAAATTCAAATTATTCTTTGTCAAATTCGAATCTAACACAAATTTTCAGTTAGTTATAGATTTAAACATTCTTTTCAAAATAAGTTCAAGTGTTTTCAAAATTAATTAAGATTTTTAAAATAAATCATGTTTTTCAAAAAATTCCTTCATCAAAACCTGTCTCACAAAACCTATAAGGCTAACGTGATTGAAAACCCTAGATTTGGGTGAGACAGACTAGGCAGTGAAAATCAATTTAAGCTATTCCTGACTCTAATAGGATCCAAATCAACAAAACTCTTTATGTGTAGGAACATAAAGATTTGGACCAATGGATGTTGGATAGTGGTTGCTCCAGACACATGACTGGAGATAAATTGAAATTCACCAAACTCAAGTTCAAGAACCTAGGCTCAGTGGCATTTGGCAACAATGCTACACTCAAGGTAATTTGGTCAGGTAATATTGAACTTAAATCTGACTTTGTGATTAAGAAAGTTCTTTTGGTTGAAAACTTCAATTTTAACTTGCTTAGTATAAGTCAGTTATGTGATTCTGGTTATATAGTCACCTTCAACAATTCTAACCGCCTAATTAGAAATGTACAAGACTCAGAAATCATGCTTAAGGGCACTAGGAAAAATAATGTATACACTATAAACCTTCCCCTAGTACCTAAATGTATGTTAACACAGTTAGAACAATCAAATCTCTGGCATAGGAGACTAGGTCACACTAACCTAAGAATTATTTCAAAAATCACCCAACTTGGCCTAATTAAAGGTATTCCTATAATTAAAAATCATGAAAACCTAATATGTGAATCATGTAATCAAGGTAAACAAACCAGATCTAATCACAAACTAATTCAATCTGATCTAACTCAAACCACACTTGAGCTCCTGCACCTTGACCTATTTGATTCACATGGAGCCAAGTCACTAAGCGGAAACCGGTACTGCTTAGTAATAGTTGATGATTACTCAAGGTTTACCTGGGTTAGGTTTCTAAAGACCAAAGATGAAACCCTAAACCTTTTTAATGAATTATGTAAGTTAATTGAAAATCAAAACGAGTCTAAAATCAAAAGACTTAGGAGTGACCACGGGGGAGAATTTGAAAATCAACGGTTCGAGGAGTTCTGTAAGGTAAATGAGTATTTACATAAATTTTCATGTCCTAGAACCCCCCAACAGAATGAGATAGTCGAAAGAAAAAATAGAACTCTACAGGAAGCCGCTAGGGCTATGCTCAATGAATTTAACTTAGCCAACCAATATTGGGCAGAAGCAATTAGTACAGCTTGCTACATACAAAATAGGGTCCTGATTAACAAGCGACACAACAAAACACCCTATGAACTATATTACCATAGACTTCCAAATCTACACTACCTAAGGGTCTTTGGATGTAAAGTCCATATCCTAAACACCAAAGACTACTTAGGAAAATTCCAGTCTAAGTCAACCCCAGGTATCTTCCTAGGATATTCAACAACAAGTAGAGCCTATAGGGTTTACAACAACCAAACCAAGAAAATCGAAGAAACAACCAACCTGATATTTGATGAAGAAATTAACTCAAAACCAAATCTAACTTCATCAAACACTGATCAAGAAGATACTCAACAAATTGGTGAATCTTTAATTGAACCCATAAACGAACTAACTATTGAACCAACTAGTGAGTCAAATGAACCAATTATTGAACCAATAATTGAACCAGCTCAAAGAGTTGAATCAAATAATGAACCAAACCGACCAGCCGGACCCGAGGCTGAACCAAGTTCTAGAAAAACCATGAAACCTAGACTCAGTCACCCAACCGACCAAATTGTGGGTGATCCAACTCTAGGAGTCAGGACTAGATCCTCCTATAGAAACCTTAGTCAAATAGCAATGATTTCAAAATTAGAACCTAAGACTATAGATGAGGCCTTACCTGATCCTGATTGGATCATAGCTATGCAAGAAGAATTAGCCCAATTTGAGAGGAACCAAGTCTGGGAACTAGTGCCTAAACCTGAAGGCAAATCCATCATTGACACTAAGTGGGTTTTTAGGAATAAACTAAATGATCAAGGAGAAATAGTCAGAAATAAAGCCCGCTTAGTAGCGAAGGGATTCAGCCAAGTAGAAGGATTAGATTACGATGAAACATATGCCCAGTAGCTAGACTTGAGTCCATTAGAATGTTATTAGCCTTTGCATCCCATAAAGGATTTAAGCTATACCAAATGGATGTAAAGTCAGCCTTTCTAAATGGATTTATTAAAGAAGAAGTTTATGTAGGACAACCCCCTGGGTTTGAGGACTTAGAAAGACCTGACCACATTTACAAACTTACTAAAGCACTATATGGACTAAAACAAGCACCTAGGGCCTGGTATGAACGCTTATCAACTTACTTAATTTCTAAAGAATTTAAACAAGGACAAATTGACTCAACCTTATTTATTAAAACCCTAGGAAAAGATATATTTATTGCCCAAATCTACGTAGACGACATAATCTTTGGATCCACCAACTCAAACTTTCTAAAAGAATTTGTTAAGATAATGGAAAATGAATTTGAAATGAGCTTAGTTGGTGAGCTTAACTTTTTCCTAGGCTTACAAATTAAACAAACTAGAGATGGAAACTATGTCCATCAATCCAAATATGCTAAAGAGTTAATAAAGAAATTTAAAATGGATAACTCTAAAAGCATAAGTACCCCCATGGCTACTAATATAAAAATAGACAGTGACCCTGATGGTAAACCAGTAGACCTTAAACTCTATAGAAGTATGATAGGTAGTCTACTGTACCTCACAGCCTGCAGACCTGATATTCTTTTTGCTGTAGGGATGTGTGCTAGATACCAAACCTGTGCTAAGGAAACACACTTAGTAGCCCTAAAAAGAATACTAAGATATGTTAAGGGCATCCTAAATGTAGGGATTTGGTATCCTAGGACTTCAACTTTTGATTTGTCAGGATACTCGGACTCTGACTACGCTGGTTGTAAATTAGATAGAAAGAGCACAAGTGGAAGCTGCCAACTGTTAGGAAATAGTCTAGTAAGTTGGTGCAGCAGAAAATAACACCTTGTAGCTTTATCCACAACTGAAGCTGAGTATGTAGCCTTAGGAGAGTGTGTAACACAACTTTTATGGATGATGCACACTCTTAAGGACTTCCAGCTCAACTACACCCAAACTCAGGTTTTCATTGACAACATAAGCTCAATTAATCTAACTAAAAATCCAATCCAACATTCCAGAACTAAACACATAGAAGTTAAACATCACTTTGTAAGAGACCATGTAGCCAGGGGTGAGATAGTCCTTAAGCATGTAGATTCTAAATCTAACTTAGCCGACATATTCACCAAACCCCTACCTGAGTCTGAGTTCAGCTCACTAAGAAGGCAGTTAGGATTGTCCTCAGTAGAATATGTTAACTCTACTTTTGACTTTCTTACTGCTTTACTTGATTTAAAAAAATCAGTTTCTAAAAGAATTTGAAAAACTGTTTTACTTAATTTCAAAATCAGTTTTTTTGTTGTCTTGCAAATTTTTCGACTTAGTTTTATTTCAAAACTACCCCCTTTCAAAACTAGGGCTTTTTCGAAAATGGACTTAGCCTAAGCCCTAACCCTAGAACTGCATGCACCTATAGATTTAGAAGCCAGCATCTCACAAGCACCTTAGGGTACTTTTGATTGATAACTTAGAAAGGGATGAGATGCTTAGGTCTTTGCCTTAATTCAAGATGCTTTAAGTCAGTGCATCTGCAGTAATTGGGGCACTAAATACAACTTACACAGTAATCAAGTTAATTGTCAAATTTAGAAAATCTAACTTGAACAGAACACTTAACTTGACTAACCCTAGCGAAAACTATTGTTTATAACAGTTAGTAAGTAGCTAATTGGGTTAGACAGGTCCCTAAAAGAGGAAATTGAAACTGATTTGATTTAATTCTCATCATGAATTGGTTCAGTACAGTAAGTTATTTCCCTTATGCAATTTAATTATTCTGTTTCTACTGTATTTATTTGTGTTTGATATATGGCAAAGGGGGAGAGATAGGAAAGGAGAGAGTTTAAAATTTTTTCTCTAACTCAAACTCTATCCTTTATTCAAAAAGTACTTAATTAAAATTTTCAAATACTAAGTTTTTCAAAAGTACTAAATTTTTCAAAAGTACTAAATTTTTTCCTAAGTACTTAAGTTTTTCAAAACTTGTCTAAGTACTAAAGTTGTCTAAGTACTAAAGTTTTCTAAGTACTTAAGTTTTTCAAAACTTTTCTAAGTACTTAAGTTTTTCAAAACTTCCCTAAAGTACTCCTAAGTACTTAAGTTTTTTCAAATTTCACTAAGTACTTTAAAACTTAAAGTTTTCAAAACTTCTTTGAGTACCTTAAACTTAAGGCGTCAAAATTTTTCTTAGTACTCAAACTTAAGTTTTTCAGAATTCTTCTTAAGTTTTCTAAATATTTAAACTTAAAATATTCTACAAGTTCTCCAAAATAGACAACCAAAATTATTTTCTGTTGAAAATTATTCTAAGTAAAAATCCATCCTTAAACTTAGAATTTATTTTCAAAAATCCCACGAAGTTTTGAAAAAATCTAGGGGGAGATTCCTTCCAGGGGGAGGGAACAAAATTTAATTTTTACTTGATCTGATTAACTTAACTTTTTGAACCAGGGTTGCCATGAATCAAAAAGGGGGAGATTGTTGGTGCAGAAAGCACCCAAGTCGAACCTGAGTTTTGACTTGGGTGCTTTCTGCACCAACATAATTTAGATATGGATGCATGCTCATGTAACTTAATTAATTCATGTAAATTAATTAATTTAAATTTCAGAAAATTAAGATAAAAATTAAGATTTTGAAAAGCAAAATTGATAAACTAGAAAAATTAATTAATAATCTTGCCAACTTACAAAACCTAGAAATTTATCCTCATCGTGATTTTACTTAAAAAATCTCACAAATGATCATGCATTTACTTAGAAATTATTTTCAAAAATAAATTCTTTCTAACTTAGATATTTTTCAAAAAATATTTTTTTAAATCTTTCCTCTCTTCTTAAGAAATTTTTTCCTCTTGCAAAATTATAGTGGCTTATCAAAAATTGATTTTTTTGCAATGTTTTTTTTTGTTACATAGATCATACTTTTCTATTGTGAACTGTTGGTGCCGGAAGCATCAAATCGAATCTAGTTTTGATAATGGTAAAGGGTTCAAAGTTAAGTTTATATTGTAATCTAATGCATTTACCAAGTGTTCAGGAAAGTCCTAGTTCACCTAGGCATGAAGTCTTGACCTGCAGGGTTGAGGAAGAAAACCTGGCCAAGGGTTGGGCAAGAAGTCCTGGTCGTGGACTGGGCACTGAAGTCCTGATCCGGAAGATCGGGCAGCAGTCTTAGCCGAGCGAGGATTGCGGACAGAAGTAAAGGCGGGTCGAGATACGGGCGTCTCGAGATCCGACAGTCTCGGAGGTCGAGCAAAAGTCCAACCGGAGGAGTCGGTTGGCAAAAGGTAACTTCTCCTGAGAGGAGTAGGTGAGGACACATTCCCCGGAAGAGGGAACAGTAGACGACAGTTTGACCTAGGGTTTCATTTTGAAATCCAAAGTCAGAACCATAACAGCTCCGGCTATTATCCATGCATTGTTTATTAATGTTATACTATTCTGGGCCTAACCCTGGTTGCAGGAGTGAAAGGGAGTAGCTTCTGCTTCCCAGGCGCCTGAAAGGGTTCAAGCGCCCGAGAGACCAGGCGCCTGTGTTGAGGCATTTCCAGTGGGTGAGAGGCTGAGCTGGTAAGTTGCCACGTCAGCAACTCAGACGCCCGTAAGCCATCAGGCACCTCAAAGGTCCCATGCGCCCATGACCGAGGGATAGAGTTTTGGCCGAGTCTGCGGATAAGCACGCGCCCGATTCGCTACACATGGCAGACGCCCAAGAAGCCTCAGGCGCCCGAGAACAGGCTATATAATGGGATTCACCCCTTTGCTTTCCACATCAACTCAGAATACTTTCAGAATAGCTTTCTTGCAACTCAAGCACTCCAACGCTCTCCGAATATCTTCCATGCTCGAGTTTCCAGCGCCGCCAACAATATAGATCGACATCACGCTGCTCGAGACGTTCTGCAACCATTTAGTGTCATCTGTATATTTAATTTCACTTTTTAATTTTGTACCCGAATTATATATTTGTAAATCATATTCGAATTATAGAATTGCCCAACAAAAATGGTCAAGAACCGTGGGCCTTAGAGTAGGAGTTGTTAAAGACTCCGAACCAAGTAAAAAGAAATGTGTTAGCATTGTTTCTTTATTCTTCTGCTGTGTTTTTCTGTTTTTCGAAAAAATTTCTGTAACACCCAATAATTTTCTGGTATTATTAGGGATTTTTCGGAATTTTATAGCATTTTTTTGGATTAAAAATAAAAAAGAAAAAAATAAGGGGTTGGGTGGGATTTGATCCCGCGACCACAAGGTAAGCAAGGCCTTAAGGGCATCCAAGTAACTAGCTGGGCTAGGGTATCAAGCACAGAAAAGGATGAAACGAAATAATATTATAGTTG
The DNA here is from genome assembly GCA_024364735.1 of Boesenbergia rotunda. Lineage (NCBI taxonomy): Eukaryota > Viridiplantae > Streptophyta > Magnoliopsida > Zingiberales > Zingiberaceae > Boesenbergia > Boesenbergia rotunda. The sequence continues at coordinate 99,383 of JAGFNQ010000601.1, read as the reverse complement.
ATTTAGCCCGTTTCATGAAGAGGTATTCAAACTTCCACTTAAGTTGAGTTAAGACCCCATTAGGGCTTGGAGAGGCTGCGCGAATAGGGAGCTTGGGGGCTGCGAAAACAGGGAGAAAACCAAGGGTTTTCTTCCTCCTTCTTCCTCCTCTTGAGTGGAGAGCCTAGGGCTTCTTCCCTAGGGCTAAGAAGTGGAGTTTTCTTGCAAAGGAAGAGGAAAAGAACCCTACAATAGAAATTTCGAGATACTTAGTGAGAGTTCTTCAAGAAAAGGATAAGTAAATCACTCACCTGCAATAGGAGTAGCTTCGCATGTAGTTTTCTTGTTGTAGAACCTTGATTTTGAAATCTAAGTGCATGCTTGGAGAATATTGTTTATGGTGTGATTTAAGTTTCTTAAGAATACATGTTTTTAATCATAGAACTTGAATTGGAGTAGATTTTATATGTGTGATCTAATCATGAAAGGCCAAGTTCTTGAAAAGTCCCAAAGATGAGTTTTGGGTTAAGGGCACGCAAGGTGCTCGATGAAAGTTCCAAGTGAGAAAGGTAAAGTTTTGTAGTGCAAAAAGTTATGCAAAAAGAAAGTTAGCTTGATAAATACAAGCATTATGAGTAAGAAAGTATTTTACTTTTGTAAAGTGACATGTACCGGGCAAAAGAGAGGCCCACAGAAAGTTAGAAAGAAGCTCTAATAGGGTGCGGTGGCTAGCTACCCCGAAACCTATTAGGGATGCGCGCATTGGTACACTGATACCAGGTACATTGTCAAGGCCTGAGAAAGTTGATTATTATTTTGAAGTATATGAGTATATGTAAGTGTTTTCAGTTTAAGCACATGTTTTGTTATGTATGTTAACATGGTTGTGTTATAAGCTTGTTAAAGAGAAAGAGCAAAGAAGTTAGTGTTTTAAAGTATGGAAAGGTATCATTAGTAAGTTTCAAAAGAAATCATGAGCATGTTATGTTTGCAAGTGTTTTGATGCTAGTAAATGTTTTCAAGCATGGTTGAGCATGATAAGTATATGAAAGTTTCCATGTGCAAGTATTTCAAAGTGCATGTATTTTGAAGCAAGCATTCTTTGAAAAGAGCATGTTTATCCCTTATCGTTGGATTTGTGAGTTAGGATTTACTTACTAAGCAATTTGCTTATTAGTTGCATTTTCCTTCTATTGCAGATAAAGGTAAAGAAAAAGCATAAGTTAAGGAGGCGAAGGGACTTGCTTTGATGTTCAGTGGCGGCAGAACCGTGGAAGAGATCTTTGGGCTAAGTCTTGTAGAACATGTGTTTTGGTGTTTTGAAGTGGTAGAATGAATGACTTTGTTTAAACTACGCATAGAGGTTAAGTTTGGTACAAACTCTAGAGTGTTTTGCTTACGTTTTGATAGTTTTGTTAAATCTCGCAAGGATTCTAATTTCAAGTTATTGGATTCGTTTTGAGTTGCTAAAATGTTCATAAAACTAGTATAGAGTATAGAAATGGAGTTATGTCTTTGTATGTCTTGGAAGTATATGTTTTGTGGATCGTTGGAGATTGTTTTCAGGTCTGAAATGCAGGTTTTCAGGCGTGCCAGTCGACTGGTTCAGAACCAGTCGACTGCGATATCGAACAGAATCTACTGTTCGATGCACCAGTCGACTGCCATGAGGCCAGTCGACTGGTGCCGGGCACGGAAAGTTTCTGTGGCCGATACCAGTCGACTGGCTATATAGCAGTCGACTGGTACCATTGAAAAGAAGTGGTATAGAGCAGCTGGTTAGTGCTTTAGTGTTACAACTAAGATGTCTAGGGGTCAAATCCTGGCCAAGCTAATAAAATTAAAGTTTTTGCTTTATTTTGGCTGATTAGTACTTTAAACATGATGTTAGTTCAGCAAATAGCGAAATAAGAAATTTTAAATTCTCCCAGTTGGTTTAGCATTATAAGAAATCACTAATTAGTCAGTTAGTCAGTTAGTAGTAACGATCCGCCTTAAAGCTTATTAGTACCAGAAGGTGGGTCGTCACAGAGTGGTATCAGAGCAAAAGGTTCCACCCCTCCGCCACACTGACATCAAGCATCAATCCTGCCGCCTACCAAGTAAGAAGTTCATATGTTGTAGTTTTATATGCTTTTTATTATTGACTGCTAGTATCAGTAAGTGCATGATGATAGAAAAGTATATTGGTATTATTTTATGCTAATATGTGCAAGGAGATAATGAAGTAAGTTAGTAAGAGATAATGAGTTTTTATTTTCTTTACACTATAGAGTAAGAGAATGACAAGAGGAAGTCCTAGAAAGGCCCAAAATGAGGAGCGAGCTCCTAGAGGGCAAGAGGCAACATAGTCTCTTTATGATATAGAGTAAGAGAATGTTAAGAGGACGTCCTAGAAAGGCCCAAAATGAGGAGTGAGCTCCTAAAGGGCAAGAGGCAGCAAAGTCAGTACCACCACCAAATCTTTTAGAGGTGGTGGCTCGGTTACAAGGGTAAGTAGTAGAATAGCAGCAAGTTATTGTCACCATGATGACTAACCAGTAGGCCGCTCCCATTACCCCGCCGATGGAGAATGTAGTGGCACCAGTTGTGACCGACGATCCATCGGTTACATCTATAGTCCCGGCAAGGGGGGGTAAGGCAAGAAGCGTACCTCATCTAGTGGTAGAAACGGAAGACAGAGAACTTCTCAGGCACAAGTGAACCATGGGATTCTCAAGCATGGTTCAAAACGTTGGAAAGCAAAGTAGAGCAACTGGACTGACCTGAGGTAGAGAAGATAAAGTGCGTCTCCTTCTGTCTTACCGGAGATGCTAGATTGTGATGGGAGAGAGTCTAGGCCAAGAGAAATGTCAGCCAGATGACATAGGCCGACTTCGAGATCGAGTTCTTTGAAGAATACATTCATATGCGAGTAACCAACAAGCATTATGATGAATTCACGGAGTTCAGACCTGGAGAACTATCCGTGGATGAAGCAGTGAAGAAGTTTAATCGGTTAGCTCATCTGTCCAGAGCTAGTTAGCACAGAAAAAGAGAGAGTTAGGCTAAGGCTCAAGATGTTAAGGCCTGAGATAGCGTTAAATGTGGCCAGCAGTGTTAAGAGGTCGCAAACCTCCGAAGAACTGATAGGTAGTGCTTTGATCATCGAGCACTACTTAAACAGTACAAAGACCACCAGAAATGTTAAACGATAAAGTTCTTAATGACCTTACCTTCGAGAGAGGTCATGGCACTACTCAGTGGCTAAGAGCTGTATTAATTCGGATTTCCAATCGAGAACTCTATAGTGATTTAGTAGTTCTTGAGATAAAGGATTACGATATCATTTTAGGGATGGATTTCTTGAGCAAGTACAGTGCCTCTATTGAATGCCGCAAAAGAAGAGTAAAGTTCACACCAGAAGCAGAACCTCCATTTGAGTTTATTGGAGACCCAAAGAGAAAGACAAAAAGGTTCTTATCTACCTTACAAGCTCAGAGAATGTTAGATAATAGAGGTTCTGGTTATTAGCGCATATAGTGGATGCAAGTCAAGGAGAAGGATTGAAGAGAGAAGAAGTGAGGGTAGTCTGTGACTATCCTGAGGTGTTTCCTGAAGAGTTACCAGGACTCCCTCCCAATCGGGAAATTGAGTTTGAAATTGAGTTAGCCCCAGGAACCAACCCAATTTCGAAGGCACCTTATCGCATGGCGCCAGCAGAACTGAAAGAATTGCAAGAACAATTGCAAGAGCTGCTTGACAAGGGTTTCATCCGCCCTAGTCATTCACCTTGGGAAGCTCCTGTATTGTTCGTCAAGAAGAAAGATGGATCTATGCGAATGTGCATAGATTATTGAGCTTTGAATAAGGTAACCATCAAGAACAGATATCCTTTGCCAAGGATAGATGCTTTATTTGATCAGCTGAAGGGAGCCACAGTGTTCTCCAAGATAGATCTGCGATCAGGTTACCATCAGCTCAGAGTGAAGGAGAGTGATGTGCCAAGGACTGCTTTCAGTACAAGATATGGGCACTATGAGTTTGTGGTCATGCCCTTTGGAGTGACAAACGCCCTTGCGACGTTTATGGATCTAATGAATAGAGTGTTCAAGGATTTTCTGGACAAGTTCGTCATTGTCTTTATTGATGATATCCTAGTATATTCAAAGACTCAGGAAGAACATGCCGAACACCTGAAGATGGTATTGCAAACCTTACATCAGAAGGAGTTGTACGCCAAATTCTCAAAGTGTGAGTTTTGGCTTGACCAGGTGGCATTCCTAGGCCACATCATTTCCAAAGAAGGCATTATGGTAGACCCAGCCAAGATTGAAGCAGTTAGTAACTAGAGTCGACCAACGAATGCCAGTGAGATCAGAAGTTTTCTGGGTTTGGCAGGGTACTACAGAAGGTTTGTAGAGGTCTTTTCAAAGATAGCTTCTCCACTTACAGCCCTTACCAGAAAGAATAAGAAGTATGAGTGGACTGAGGACTGTGAGCAGAGTTTTCTTGAGTTGAAGAAGAGACTGACAAGCGCTCCTATTCTTACAGTACCCGAAGATGACAAGAGCTTTGATATATACAATGATGCATCAAAGCTAAGACTTGGAGCCGTACTTATGCAAGAAGGCAAAGTCATAGCTTATGCTTCCAGACAACTCAAGGATTATGAAAAGAATTACCCCACTCATGATCTGGAGTTGGCAGCTGTAGTCTTCGCTCTAAAAATATGGAGACATTATCTGTATGGAGTGCAGTGCAAGATTTATACAGATCACCAGAGTCTGAAATATTTCTTCACTTAGAAAGACCTCAATATGAGACAGCGAAGGTGACTCGAGTTAGTGAAGGACTATGACTGTGAGATTCTTTACCACCCTGGTAAGGCAAATAGAGTAGCGGATGCACTAAGTAGAAAGACGTGTGCCACTTTGATGTCCTTATCATCATTGGCACCACCATTACAGAAGGAGATAGTAGATTATGGAGTGGAGATTATTGATGGGCAGCTAGCTCTATTGACACTAGAGTCAACTTTGCTTGAAGAAATACAGAAAGAGCAAGTGGAGGATTCTGATATCCAAAGGATCAAGCAAGAGATACAAGAAGGAGAAAGTAAAGAGTTTAGAGTATCTGACAGTGGGATACTCTACTATGGTGACCGTTTATGTGTCCCTAATAGTGAAGAGCTGAGAAAGAAGATTCTTGAAGAAGCCCATAGAACTCCCTACTCAATGCATCCTGGTTCCACTAAGATGTACCAGGATTTGAAAAGAAGATTTTGGTGGTCAGGGATGAAGAGAGACATAGCTAAGTATGTCAGCACCTGCTTGACATGTCAGAGAGTTAAAGCAGAACACCAGAGACCAGGAGGTGTCCTACAGCCCATTCAGATTCCAGAGTGAAAATGGGAAGACATAGCCATGGATTTCATAGTTGGTCTACCAAAGACAAATAATGGCTATGACGCTATTTGGGTGATAGTAGATAGATTGACCAAGTCTGCCCACTTTTTGGCAATCAGAGTGTCTTACTCAATTGAAAAGTTAGCCCAGTTATATGTGCAGGAAGTGAACCAACTACACGGAGTCCCGAGGACCATTATCTCGGATAGGGATGGTCGTTCCACTTCACACTTTTGGGAGTGCGTACAGACAGCGTTAGGCACCAAACTGAAATTCAGCACAGCTTTTCATCCCCAGACTAATGGACAGACAGAGAGAGTGAATCAGGTTTTAGAGGATATGCTCAGATCTTGTGCATTAGACTTCAAGGGCAGTTGGTGCAAGTATTTATGTTTAGCTGAGTTTACCTACAACAACAGTTACCAAGCCACTATTGGTATGGCACCCTATGAAGCTCTTTATGATAGGAAGTGTAGATCTCCCCTCTGTTGGTATGAAGGTAGTGAGAAGAAGGAAATGGGGTCACAGACTGATCTTATAGATGATACCACAGAAGCTATAAAGAGCATCCGTCAGAGGATAGAGACTGCTCAGAGTAGGCAGAATAGTTACGCCGATGTACGCCGTAGGCCGTTAGAGTTTGAAGTTGGGGATACAGTTTTCCTCAAAGTAGCTCCTATGAAGGGTGTGATGAGATTTGGCAACAAAGGCAAGCTAAGTCCTCCATACGTAGGACCCTACACAGTAACGAAAAGAGTTGGCAAAGTAGCTTATGAGTTAGAGCTACCCTCAGAGATGTCAGCAATACACAATGTGTTTCATGTCTCAATGCTAAAGAAGCATACCCCAGATGCCAACCACGTGATTGAGCCACAGATGGTACGAGTGCAAGAAGATCTCAATTATGAAAGTCGACCTATTCAGATAATAGATCGAGCAGATAAGAAGCTGAGGAACAAAGTGGTACCATTAGTGAAAGTCTTATGGCTGAATCAGAAGTATGAAGAGGCAACTTGGGAATCAGAAGATAGCATGAGGCAAAGGTATCCAGAGCTGTTCTAAGTTCGAGGACAAACTTTTTATAAGGTAGGGAGGATTGTAACACCCAATAATTTTCTGGTATTATTAGGGATTTTTCAGAATTTTATTGCATTTTTTCGGATTAAAAATAAAAAAGAAAAAAATAAGGGGTCGGGTGGGATTTGATCCCGCGACCACAAGGTAAGCAAGGCCTTAAGGGCATCCAAGTAACCAGCTGGGCTAGGGTATCAAGCACAGAAAAGGATGAAACGAAATAATATTATAGTTGATTTAGCCCGTTTCATGAAGAGGTATTCAAACTTCCACTTAAGTTGAGTTAAGACCCCATTACGGCTTGGAGAGGCTGCGCGAATAGGGAGCTTGGTGTTGGTGAGAGCCCTAGAGCCGATCATGTAATGATTATATGGACTAATTTGTATCATATTCCTATGTATAAATAAAGGCATGGTTATTATACTTACGTGTATTTGTGCCAATTAGCTAAGTATAATAATGTCCTTGAGTAGAAAGTTCTTATCTATATCAATCGATTGGTTGAATCGATAGTGAGATGATATGGAGAACACTACTCTAAATTATTCCTAGTCGAGTATTAACATTCAGGGACAATGTTAATACGTAGAGACTAGCATGTAGGTCAACATGATGACTTGATCTCATAAGTCATGGATATAGAGATATCAAGTTGACACACGGGTATGCATTGGAGAATGTATACTGAATGACCCGCCATGAGAAAGTATCATGGATCGTTATATGAGTGTCATATACTTTCTCATGTGGCTATTAGTATGACTATTAGTCCTTGGACCTGAAGTCACTATGGATTCCTACATAAGGAGTTACGTACTTTGGCTTCGTCAAACGTCACCCGTAAATGGGTGGACTATAAAGGCGATTACTGGGTATGTAACAAATTATGGAGAGGGATGCGAGTGATGTAGATGGGATCTATCCCTCCTATATGACGGGAGCGATATTGTATTCTTGATAGAGTTAGACCACAAAGTGCATGGCCATGCCCAAGTGAGTCAATATGAGATATTGAACTCATTTGATTAGTGTGAGTCTACTTGGAGTTCAAGATATAGATTGACTCGAGGATGACACGGTCTATGCCTCAATTGAGTCAATCTAGATATCATGGATAGAGGGACATTATCATATATTGTGAGAGTCACAATTATTAGTCACAAGGTGATGTTGGATCTCAACATTCTTGTAACTTGGGTAGCAATGATGTGTTGCTAGATACCGCTCATTGCTTATGTTTCTAAGAGGTTAGAAGCATTGCCAACGTTACAAGAACCTATAGGGTCACACGCAAAGAACAAATAGATGGAGAAAAATTGAAGTCAAGTTTGACTTGGCTAAAAATGGAAAGTCCATAAAAGGCAAGTTTGACTTGACCTAAATCCAAATCAAGTTTGACTTGACTTGGTTCCACTTCAAGTTAGACTTGACATGGGAGAAGAAGTGAAGTCAAGTTTGACTTGGCTAAATATGGAAAGTCCATAAAAGGCAAGTTTGACTTGACCTAAATCCAAATCAAGTTTGACTTGACTTGGTTCCACTTCAAGTTAGACTTGACATGGGAGAAGAAATGGAGTCAAGTTTGACTTGACTATTTATGGAAAGTCCATAAAAGGCAAGTTTGACTTGACCAAAACCCACCTCACCTTTGTTTGACCAAGTGATGACTTGGTTTTCCCCCCATTTGAATTTCGAATTCAAATTGAAAGGGGATATGGAAGGCCACCTAATGGCACTTAATAGCCATTATGGCCGGCCACCTAATGGCCATTAATGGCCATTAAGTGGCCGGCCACCATGAGGGAACAAAACCGATGTTTTGGTTTCATTTTGGGTGTGGGGCTTTTCTTCTTCTCTCTTGATTTTGGTGGGAGTGCTTCTTCGACCTCTCCTCTTGGCCGAAAGCTATAGGGTGCTAGCACACCTAAGCTTTTGATCCATCTTCATTTGTTCGCGTGGATACGTATAGAGGAGTGTCTGCTTTGATACTCTAAGAGATCCGGCGGCCTTTTGGACAAGCGGGAAAGCGAAGGGCTACGCGTCAAGGGTAATGATTCTTATCATGTAGATCTAATGTAGATTAAACTCGTACTCGTAATTTATTTTTATGTTCGCACGGATCCGTGGCCGAACTTCTGGGGTTTCCGCAACGCAAAAAGCGGTTTTTGCGGCCTAGAATTTCCAACAGTGGTATCAGAGCCACGTGCGAACCTTGTACGAGTTTAAATTTGTTTTTTTTTGTATTAGATACAAAATTTAAAGACAAATTATATTCTGTGATTTTTCGAAATTTATAGAATTTATGGGTATTTTTCTCATGAAGTCGAAGCAACAAGTGTTCGGACACTTGTAGGCTTCACCGATCGAGAAAAACTTTCCGAAACGGAAAGATCTCGCTATAATCTTTCGGGACAGCGGCTTAAGTTGTTGTAAGGTGATTTTGGGACACTCGCGAAATTCATTTCGCGAGTAGGGGCGCCGCCCCTAACCCCGCGAGGGGCATTGTCCCGCAATCGTGCCCGAAAATCGTGTAGCGGGACCGTTACGGAAGTGTAACTCATAATATTGTAAAATTGTCGAAAAATTATAGAAATTTATTTAAAATACATAATTTGGAATTATGTATGGATTTGTGATGATCATGGCCCAATAAAAACCCAATGTGATTGGAATGTGTTGTAATTCATATTACGGTCTGTGTACCGTTTTTGTGGTTGTGCGTGTTGTATAGTGTATGCGACCTGCGAGTCGGCTTCTTTTATTTTATTTCTGTACTTTCTTATTTTGTAATGTACAAAATGAAGACGGTGGGCGGTCCATCCGAAGACGGAGTTATGGAGGGAGCCGACGACACGTGGCGGTCAAAGGAGAAGCTTGGAGAAGCGAAACCCTAGGTTGACCGTCCGATCTTCTCATTGGCTTGAGAAGATCTAGTAGGGCCATGATCCAATCACAAATTAAATTATTTTATTATTTGCTTGTATGTGATGCATGCTAGAGTAAAATAATTAGAGCCTTGTGTATATGATACACCCTCTCTCTTGCGATTAGATTCGATCTAATTCAAATCAACTCCGACTCGTAAATGCCTACCAAGTTTTGATACCTATCACTACCTCGATCATTTGTTGTTGTTGAATCTGCCAAAGCAGAGCAACACATTTAATCTTGGTAGGGTACGGAGGGACAATCTTGGTCCCGCCTATCACGGCTTGGGTGAGAACAAACTCAATCAGATTGAGTGAAACTAGTTAACTCGGTTGGATCGAGTCTAACTATAGGCATATTCCAATCGTTGGAAAGGTAGGATAAAAATCGCATTTATATTAAAACTTGGGCGATTTAGCCAAAGCTAACTCAAGTTTTTATGTAAATGTAAATTTTAATCCTATAAACAAGAGTTGCATAGAGATGTAATCGGTAAATTGTTACCTACCGATCGTACTAAGTCTTGGGCGATTTAGCCAAAGCTAACTCAAGGCTTAGTATGATGTGGATCTTGTCCCACTATATTATAGTTAAATTAGATAGAATCTTGTAGCGTGGTTTGACCACATCTATGACTTGATTCTACAAATTTCTATAATTCAGTGGGAGAATCATTTAATTAAAGGCCTAATTAAATGAAAAAGGAATATGTTATTTAATTTTCTGCATTTTATTGTTGTAGATTGCCATGTCGACAAACGCAAATACTCTCTCCCTGCGATCTGTCCTTGAGAAGGACAAGCTCAACGGAGCAAACTTCCTGGACTGGTACAGGAACTTGAGAATAGTTCTCAAGCAAGAACGTAAACTGTACGTTCTGGAGCAGCCTATTCCCGAGGCACCTCCTGCCAGTGCCACGCGAGCTGACCGTGATGCTCACAAGAAGCATCAAGATGACGCATTAGATGTGTCATGCCTTATGCTCGCAACCATGAACTCTGAGCTTCAGAAGCAACATGAGTTAATGGATGCTTTCGATATGGTTGAGCATCTGCGTCAACTGTATCAAGGACAAGCAAGGCACGAGAGATTTGAGATCTCTAAGGCACTGTTTCAGTGCAAGATGCAAGAAGGGACTCCCGTAGGTCCCTATGTACTCAAGATGATTGGGTACATAGAGAATTTACAGAGATTGGGATTCCCACTGGGCCAAGAGCTGGCCACAGACTTGATCTTGCAGTCCCTACCCGAAAGTTATAGTCAATTTGTCATGAACTGGAACATGAATGAAATTGACAAGCCCCTGCCTGAGATGCTCAGCATGTTAAGAACTGCTGAGCTCAATCTTAAGAAGGCCAAGCCCATTTTGATGGTGCAGAAGGACAAAGGTAAGGGCAAGCCCAAAGGCAAGGGAAAGTCTCAAGCCAAGGGCAAGGGCAAAGCACTGAAACCCAAAGGAGGGGTTGCCAAGGATGCTACCTGCTTCCACTGTGGTGAGACCGGACACTGGAAGCGGAACTGCAAGAAATATATGGAAGATCTCCAGAAGAAGAGAAGTCAGACTTCTACTTCAGGTATTCATGTTATAGAAGTCAATTTGTCTATTTCTACATCATGGGTATTAGATACCGGATGTGCTTCTCACATTTGTACTAATGTGCAGGCGCTGAGAAATAGCAGGGCATTGACAAAGGGCGAGGTGGACTTACGAGTTGGCAATGGAGCAAGAGTTGCTGCTGTTGCTACAGGAGTTTATATGCTATCTCTGCCCTCTGGGCTTGTATTAGAGTTAGATGATTGTTATTATGTGCCTGCTCTGACTAAGAACATAGTTTCTGTTTCTTGTTTAGACAAGAAAGGATTTTCGTTTATAATAAAGAACAAATGTTGTTCAGTTTATTTAAATGAAATGTTCTATTGTAGTGCACCTCTGATGAACGGACTCTATCTTCTAGACTTAGAAAACCCTATCTATAACATAAATACCAAAAGGCTCAAGTCTAATGACTTGAACCAAACCTATATCTGGCACTGTCGCTTAGGCCATATAAATGAGAGTCGCCTATCCCAGCTCCATAGAGATGGTTTGCTGGACTCATTTGATTTTGAATCATTTGAGACATGCGAGTCTTGCCTTCTTGGCAAGATGACCAAGACTCCATTCAGTGGACACAGCGAAAGAGCAACCGATTTGTTAGGTCTTATACATAGCGATGTATGTGGCCCTTTCAATGTTGCTGCCAGAGGTGGTTATAGGTACTTCATTACATTTACTGATGATTTCAGTAGATATGGTTATGTGTACTTGATGACACATAAGTCAGAATCCTTTGAAAAGTTCAAAGAATTCAAGAATGAAGTACAAAACCAGCTTGGCAGGAGTATTAAAATACTTCGATCAGATCGAGGTGGAGAATACCTCAGCCATGAGTTCCGTGACTATCTAGCTGAGTGTGGGATTCTGTCCCAACTCACTCCTCCTGGAACACCACAATGGAATGGTGTGTCCGAAAGGAGGAATCGTACCCTATTAGATATGGTGCGATCCATGATGAGTCACACAGATCTTCCTATATCCTTTTGGGGATATGCTCTGGACACGGCAGCCTTCACTCTTAACCGTGTTCCATCAAAGGCTGTAGTAAAGACACCATATCAGATATGGACTGGGAAGAGTCCCCAGATGTCTTTTATGAGGATTTGGGGTTGTGAGGCTTACGTTCGACGTCAAGTCTCAGACAAACTGGGACCCAAATCTGATAAGTGCTATTTTGTAGGATATCCCAAGGAAACGAAGGGATATTACTTCTACATTCCCAGTCAGCACAAAGTGTTTGTGGCGAAGACTGGGGTTTTTCTAGAAAGGGACTTTGTTTCTAGAAAAACTAGTGGGAGTACGTTCGATCTTGAAGAACTTCAAGATATGGACCAAAGCACTGAGGCCTTGATGGAGGTTGAACAGGAACCACAAAGTGTTGTGGATCATGAGGTTGTTACACAAGGAGTTATGGAACAACATCCTGTTCAAGTAGACCTACCTCTTCGCAGGTCTGGTAGGGTACGTCATCAGCCTGAGAGATATTCATTTCTCTTGTCTGATGACAATGACGTTGTGCTCATTGAGAATGAGCCTACAACCTATCAGGAAGCTGTGATGAGCCCAGACTCTGAGAAATGGCTTGAGGCCATGAGATCCGAGATGGATTCCATGTACACCAACCAAGTTTGGACCTTGGTTGATCCACCTGAAGGGGTAAAACCCATTGGGTGTAAGTGGGTCTTTAAGAGAAAGACTGACATGGGAGGACTTACGCATACCTATAAGGGTAGACTGGTAGCAAAGGGTTTCAAACAAATTCATGTATTGACTATGATGAAACCTTTTCTCCAGTAGCGATGTTCAAGTCCATTCGGATCATGCTTGCTATTGCAGCATACCACGATTATGAGATCTGGCAGATGGATGTCAAAACCGCGTTCCTGAATGGGAACCTACTCGAGGATGTGTACATGACACAACCTGAGGGTTTTGTAGATCCAAAGCATAATGGCAGAGTATGCAAGCTGCAAAGGTCCATTTATGGACTAAAGCAAGCTTCTCGGAGCTGGAATCTTCGATTCGATGATGCAATCAAACAGTTTGGTTTCATCAAGAATGAAGATGAACCTCTGTGTCTACAAGAGGGTTGAAAGGAAACATAGTAGTTTTCCTCATATTGTATGTGGATGAATACTACTCATTGGGAATGATATTCCTATGCTTCAGTCT
>JAGFNQ010000601.1:60449-77975 GCA_024364735.1 Boesenbergia rotunda | reverse complement strand
GTCGGAGGCTATCCCCTTCGACGGATAAAAAATAATAATAAGCGGATTTTTTTTTTTGTTTTTAAAAAAAGGATGAGGACAAATTCTATGAATGTCCAAGTCGTCTCTTGGTCAACTGGCTTCGGGACAATGTACGCAGTCCCTTAACATGCGTCAGCAAGAGGCTTTACGGCTACAACTTTGTTGACTACCGTTAACTAAAAGCCAGCCAAAAAAAATAAAAAACTAACACTTGTTGATTATTATTGATTATTGATCCTATCGACAAGCGGAGAAGATTCTCGTTCATATGACTTGATCGGATCGAGATGACTCGAGTTGCAGCAGCGTATGAATCAGGGTTGGGTTCAAGATTGACAAGACAAAAATGAGTCCGGGTCGGATCAGGAGGGGAACACAAAAGGTGGAGAAGGAAATTTTAACCGTAGGAACCCCCTTTCTGAAACACCAAGGGGGCTTTATATAGGGGAGGAGAAGACCCCTTATATTGTCAAGGCTGTCTTGTCTCATTGAAAACTGACTGCTGACATACTGATCCTCTGGCAACCTTAGCTTTCTCAAGGGTCTGACATAGTCGCCTGACAGTCTATCCAAGTTGTCACTTCTAATCTTAATTAATGTCTACTGCTTTGTTAGGATATGATTATGACATGTGTCTTTTCCCTATAATGGGAATATTTGGGGAAATCTCATTGCTGTTGGGAGCCTGATAATAGCTAACCAATTTGGGTAACGTGGCCACTCGATCACTCGGGCTCGTCCTGTTGGGCAGCTGTGAGCCTATCAAAGTCTGGCTAACCGAGTGAAGACGGTCGGTCAGATAAGTTAGGCTTCTCGACTATCCATATCTTTGGAACGGACCCATTGCCAAGGAGACCCAACCATCCCAGCTGGTATGTATGAGTCCAATCTACTGACCGGCCAGGTCCGACCGGCCGAGCCCGACCGGACAGCCGTCCTGCGTAAGTCGCTTCTTAGAGCAGGGTGAATGCTTCCGTTGGCAGATCGATTAAGTCGTCTGGTCGGGGAGTTTCCGACCGGACGTGCCTGACCGGGCATCTCGACCGGGAGTGCCCGATCGGGAGTGTCACTATGTACTTGACACCTCCTCTTTATAAGGGAGTATGACACGTGCTTTTACTTTCGCCCGACTGAACTTTCCCGACCGGCGATGCCCGACCGGATACCGCCAACCGGTCCCAGTCCCAGTAACCTTGAACTCTGAGCCCCCAGGCTAGGTTGACATCTAGCGTGCCTGACTGTATCTTAACCCGACCGGGCTTCCAATCAGCTCATAAAATTTACCTGATGAGATCAATTATAATTAGGTAACTTGTTTGTTGTGGGGTATGTAAAGAAGGATGGGCAAAAATGAAACGTCACTCGTTTTTTGAATCATCGAATTAGCATTTGATTTTAATTTTTTTTTTTAATCAAAAGATCTCTCATTCTGATATCTTATAGGTCAACGGGAAGGAAAATCTTTTAAAAAATAAAAAGAAAAAAAATCACCCTACTCCAGATTATTCTAAAAAAAGGATATTTTTATAATACGACATGAGGGTTTAGATTTCTGTGTTGCTCATACTATGTCATCTAAATGAGTCAAGAATTGATGTTCAGATTCCATGTTTTTGTTTTATGTTATCATGAATTAGCATGCCTTGGAACCACAGCACATAGGAGGAGTAAATAGTGTAGATTATCCTCTGATGCGAAGGTCTGTTTAGGTTTCTGCCTGGTTCATCATTTTTTTTAGGTTTCTCAATTTACCTTTTTATAAATAAATGTGAAGTTGGTCGTGTGGTGTGTTTGGGATTGCTCCCATTAGAATTACTCTGAGCAATTATAATTAAAGTGCTCCAAATTTTATTTAAAATTAATTTATGTTAGAGCAGCTTTTCACCCAGATTGCTCCCTTTAGAATATTTTTTATTAAAATTATTATAACAATATTTTTAAAAATATTCTTCCCGCAATAATGAATTGATTATTTATATTATAATAATTTGAGGAATAATTATTATACATTAATTTTTAAATTAAAATTGGGTTGCATTTGATGGATGGGGTTGAGTCAACGAGCCATGACATGTCTTGGATCGGGCATGGCTCAATTCGCACCATTCACACCATTCGTGCAATCCAGCTCACCAGCCAGGTAGATGACGTTCTATTTGGATCACTTTTGCGGCTTAGACTTGACTCAATAAGAGCATGCGACTAACAAACAAAACAATCAACCCACTCAATGACCAATGACCACCCAGATGGCGTTCGTATATTGTGTCTCCATCAATTTTGGTGATGGGGTTGAACAACCTAAGTTTGACACGTGATATGAAAAAATTACGTATTCGGATCCACTGAATCCGAATATCGAGGTCGGACTTCTAAGACCATCTCGAAGAGACAAATGCTCGAGGTCATGCCAGGCCTTGGTCTCCCGAGATCACCTCGGGAGGCCAGCCGCTCGAGGTCATGTCGGGCCGTAGTCTCCCGAGACCACTTTGGGAGGTCAGCTGCCCAAGGCTATGCCGGGCCGTAGTCTCCCGAGATCATCTCGAGAGGACAAACCCCCGAGGTCATTTCGGATTGTAAGCTCCCGAGACTACCTCGGGAGTATAGACGCCCGAGGCCCTCTTGAGAGAGGACACCTTGAGACCAACTTGGAAAAGCAGAGCTCGAAATCAATACATCATATAGTCCGATTTCAGGTAACCGTTCCTCTTTTCAGATAAAAAAAAATCGTCGGATAATCATTATCCGCCACACTCGACAATTAAGACATTCATAATCGTCGCGGCCGTTACCTGAAAGTTATCATGTAACCGACGATCACGGAACGTGGAGGAAAACATAAAGACACGTATGACTAAGCCTTCAGGTATATAAAGTAATTTGGTATCCAGGTAAAAGGCGTATGCTTTATGAACTCATAAAAATTCTACTTGTTCATTGTCCTCCTGTAAGTGATCAAGATTCTAACTTAGGCGTCGGAATGAGCTCCGTCGGAAAATATTCGATATATTTTTATTAACACTAATATTAATCTTGTAGGACATGATTTTCTTTTCTCTGTTATCTTTTTCGTGGGCTGCACTATGATTATTAACTGTCCGTGTCGATTTCTTACTGAATATTCGATATTCTTGTTCATTCGCCGTATCTAAATGGCTCACGTGGCCATTGATTGTTTGTGGCAACGTTCGATGCATCTTCCTAGTGTTTCCTTAACAGCTGTGTTTTCTCGCAGTTATTTAATCGGTCGGAAGTGTAATTAATATTCATCTGTATTACAATTAGATTCCCACACGCCGTGTGTGTTTTTGCCACACTTGTGGAACTACTTTTGGCAAATGAGGTCGATCAGGTGAGATATGCCGTACACGATTCACGAAATAGCACCAACTGGTTGCTACTCAAGTGCCCTTGCTTTGGTTGATCCCAAACTTAAAATTCTACGTGACATTCCGCGTGTAGTAAATTTCAATGAGTTGGGGTCGAGGATTAATAAAGGTATAACAGTGTTTAACATAGTAAATTCAGTATTTTCACGGAAAGATTGACAAATATTTATTTCACGTACTTCGCGTATGGGATACCAAAATTATCCCTCACTTTTCCCTTGTGCCATCTCATGTCGGCCGAAGTAAGGGAGACAATTGAATTCTCCCGAGCCATTCCTAAAAGAGAATAAATTATTAACCATGTCAAATATTATTAAATATTTTTCTTATTAATCTGTTAATTGACAGTTTCTTTATGAATCTGTTAATTAATAGTTTCCTTATTAATTTTTCATTTATTTAAGCATCTATAAACTCTATAAATTGTATATCTCATGGACAAATTTTTTCAATTAATTAAGCAAGTTATTTTGTTACCTTTTCTCTTCTCTTCTCTGTCTCTATCTCTCTCTACTTCTCTTATTTTAATATGGTATCAGAGCGATAACTCTTCTTATCTTATGTGTCGTTTCTTCTTATACGACGTCTTTCTTCTTTTTCTTCATGTGACGCTTGATGTCACCGTTTTTATTTTTTTTTTATTTGAAAAAAAGTGGCTAGCAACTTTTAAAGTGTTTTGTCTCTTCCTCCTCTATTTTTGCTCGTCATCCTCCTTCCCCGTTTCTATCACCCGCCCACTCGCGACGGGATAGTAGGGGAGAAGAGGAATAACCTCTGTGTTTCTTCTATTGTAGCTTGTGCCTTTTTTTTTTGCCTAAGTTACAACAACTTTTGATTCTTTCTTGTTATTTTTTTATGTCGAATATTTAGAGATGTCAAATTTATCTCCAAATTGGACATACTGGTATTCAATGTCCTAAAAGACTCGACAGAACCTTCATCGGTGGTCATTCAGCTTTAAGAAGATGTCAAATTTGTCTCCAAATTGGACATACTAGTATTCAATGTCCTAAAAGACTCGACAGAACCTTTATCAGTGATCCTTCAACTTTAAGAAGATCTTTAAGATACACAACGACTTCACAAGTCCATCCTAAAGTTCTCTCATCTGCGCCTACTCATGACAAACCTTCAAAATTTTTATCTACTGAATGATATATTGACACAGGAGCAACTTATCATGTTACATCAGACTACAATATCTTTACAGAAGTACTACCATACACTGGTTCAGATATGGTACAAGTAGGTGATGGCTCAGGTATGCATATTATTAATCTTGGAAACACATATATTCATTTGTCCAATCGTACTTTTCACATGCGCAACATCTTTCATGTTCCATCCATTACTAAAAATTTACTCTCCGTATGTCAATTTTGCCTTGATAACAATGTCTTTTTTGAATTTTATCATAATCATTATCTTATAAAAGATGAGGAACACATACTACTATGTTTCGTGGAGAAATAAAAAATGACCTCTACTATCTTCAAAATTCTTCAATCAAAGCTTTTATTTGTGAACGCGCAAATAAACTAGCCTGGCATACTCGACTTGGTCATCCTTCCTTTCGTATTGTTCAATCGATCATAAATAAGTATGATTTACTTACTTTCTTTACTTCATCTCCATCTCATTCATGTCAGGCATATATGAAATCAAAAAGTCATCAGTCACCTTTTTTCTTCATCTGAACGCGTTTTCAATTTTCCACTTGATATAATTCATTTTGATATTTGGGGTCCTGCACCTATCTTATCTAACCAAGGTTTCTTATATTATGTAACCTTCATTGATCATTTTAGTAAATACACTTGGCTTTATTTTATGAAAAGAAAATCTGATTTATTTGATATATTCTGTAATTTTCAAATTAAGTTAACGATATTTTAATCGCAAAACACTCTCTCTTCATTCTGATTAGGGAGGAGAATATTAAGCTCTTCATCGTCATCTTGTCTCTTATGGGATTATTCATCAAGTCTCTTGCCCTCACACTCCAGAACAAAATGGCTATGTTGACAGAAAATATAGACATATAGTTGAAATTGCCTTAGCTCTTCTTCATCATGCATCGGTTCCGTGTAAATTTTGGGATGAAGCTGTTTGTACTGCAGTATATCTCATAAATCGACTTCCTACCCTATTGCTCAATCATAAGTGTCCTTTGGAAAAACTTTATAATCAAACTTTTGAATACACCTTTCTTCGAATCTTTGGTTGTGCATGTTATCCATGGTTACGCCTCTACTCTAAACACAAACTTGACTCTCGTTCATTATTATATGTTTTCTTTGGTTATAGTAATATGCATCATAGGTATCGTTACTTACATATACCAACTAGACGGATATATACATCACGACATGTTACTTTTAATGAATCTCTATTCCCTTTTTCGGCAGCCTCTTAAATATCTCCTCCAGATACAGGTGATACTTTCTTGATGTTACCCAACATTATCAGAAGAGATGTCATCTTAGGTCCTGCTCCAGAGATCCCTAATAACTCTCCTATACCATTAGAATCGCCTCAAGTGGCTGCTCCAATCTTCGAAGTCTCACCAGCCGAAGATAATATGCTATCTAGCTCTGGATCCTCAGATAATACAAGTTCGGCAACAAACTCACCATGTCAACCCACTTCCTCATCATCACCAACAAGTGATTCAGATGATAATGCTTCTCGTCGTATGCTTCCCGTAAGTGACATATATGCACGATGCCCACCAATGGCTACTCGATATCCTCTTCCTCGAGCTCTAGTGGCTTCCTCAAAAATTATTGAACCAGCATATTTTACACAAGCAAACAAGGATCCAAATTAGCGTAATGCAATGATTATAGAATTTGATGCACTTCTTCGCAATGGAACATGGAGCCTAGTTCCACGCACTCCGTCCATGAATGTTGTGGGCTCGAAATGGATATTCCGTCTTAAGCATCAAGCTGATGGTTCTCTTGAATGATATAAAGCTTGACTTGTAGCCAAAGGATTTAGTCAACAACCAGGTATTGATTTCAATGACACCTTCAACCCACTATCAAAATTATATCTATCAGATTATTGTTATCAATAGCTATTAGTTCTAATTGGTCTATCCGACAATTAGACGTTTCTAATGCATTTCTTCATAGTATTCTTGAGGAAACGGTATTTATGGAGTAACCACCTGGGTTTATTCATCCACAATTTCCATCTTATGTTTGCCACCTTAAGAAATCTTTATATGGTTTTCGGCAAGCTCCTTGTGCATGGTTTCATTGATTATCTAAATGGTTACGGGCTCAAGGATTTTCTGGATCAAAAATTGATTAGTCTCTATTCTACAAACATAATGATGGTTCTATGATATTTTTTTCTTATTTATGTGGATGACATTTTATTAACTAGCAATGATCAAAAGGGCATCACATTTTATTAAGCCTACTCAATCAAGAATTTACTATTCGAGATTTAGGAAATGCTGCTTTTTTTTCTTGGTATTGAATTTATTCCACATAATGAAGGTTATATCCTCTCTCAGAGCAAATATATTACTGGGTTTCTTCAAAAAGCTAAAATGGATGGAGCACGTCCGATCTCTACACCAATTGCTCCAATTTATGTCTCTACAATTTCTTCCTCTTCGGTGATGGAGCACGTTGATGAACCCGAAATACTAGGTTAAGTTGTCACGAAATGTGTGGGTTCATCAGAATTTAGATATTTATAAAAAGCTGGAAACCCTTTTGCAATCAAGAATATGAAAACGTAGTAAAGGGGCCACAGGTCGTATTTTTCCTCGGGACTAGTTGATGTTGTGTGATTCGAGCTTGTATTTATGTGTCGTGATTGTTTTTAGGTTTCAATTAAAATCTGGGGTTGTTGGCAATTTAGAAATGAAAGAACAATAAAAAAAAAATAAAGGAACCAAACAAATGAATTAAAAGAGCAATAGCAAATGATAACTCAACCCAAGATAAACCAATTCAACCAAAGAAACTTAACTAAAATTGGACAAGCAAATTTAAATTCAAATGCACAATTATTGCTGATGCAAGGAAATAGAGGCTGTGATGGAAGTTTTCGGAAACAACAACTTAGCACAATTACTCACTACGAAATTCAGAAATTAACTATAAGCAATTCAACTCAAACTAGCTATGATTTTGGGAAGCAAACCAATGCAAAGAAACTCAAAAATGCTGAATGCAATACCAATTGAATTCAAACTCAATCCCACACCAAAAGACAAGTTAAATTCGTGTGAAAACAGGTCCAAAACAGTTGGCACGCAAGGAAAACCCTTTGTGCCAAAAACTAACACCAATTTCGAAAATAGTAAACTTTCAACTCAGATTTCTAAACTTATTGATTCAATTTGGAAATTAGGCTATTAGGGATGAACTATGCAAGTCTAAATGAAGGCATTTAAGAGCTGAAATCAGCAATTCAAGAGAACAAAAATTCAGAACTGAATGTGCAGAAATTAAAGATGCAGAATTTAAGGGATTAGCTACAGAATTTTTCCGCAATGGATCAAAGGCTAAGCTAGCAAATACAAACTAAATTCAAGTAACTAATCTAGGTGCAAGGAAGCTTAAACTAGCAATTACTTGACAAAAACTAGTGAAATGGGACTGAAACTACTGATATGCAGAAGTTGAGCTTGGCACGTAGCAATGTAATTGGCACGCAACAGGGAAAAACTGAATAAAACTGAGAAATTGAAATTAAATACTAATCAACTCAAATCAAACTCATTAGCTACCAAAATGTTGACTTAAATCTCAGGAGCTAAACCAGAAACGAACTGAATTCAAAACTGAACTGAAAAATTTGCAGAAACTAAGCTGGAAATGGAAAAGCAGAGATGATACGCAGGCTACCATTGATACGCAAGCTACAAACAAACACTAAACTATAATTGAGTTCAATTGATCACTGAACAAAACACTTAGCTAATTTACTTGCAGAAAGTAAACCTAACTTAAGCAAAAACAGTTTAAGAAAGTAAACTAACAGCTGAGACTAATTTCAGAAGTTTCCAAAACAGGACAGATTGCTGCAGAAATGAAAACTACAGCTAATTAACAGAAATTCATAAAGGAAACTATCATCAATCCCCTCTCCTAGCTCAAGAACTCCTTGTCGTCACACAAGGGCGAGCTTCAGACCCGTAAGCGCAATAAATCGCTGGGAAAAAGCACTCTGCGAACCAATCCAACTCAGCTTTGTTTTTTGGGCAATTTAGAGCTGGATTCTTCACTTCAAGCTCTTCCCGTCGATCTAGAACTTGCTCTAAGATCGGAATTGATGAGGCCACGCCTTCGGATGAAGAACTTGCTGAAGAAAATGAAGAAGAAACGAAGGAAACGAGCTGCGGCGAGGACGCGACGAAGGCTGAAGGCTGGGAAATTTTGATTAAGTACTTAACAATGGACGGCCCAGATTAATTTGAGAAAATCCAACGGCTGATCTTGCTCTGATTTAATCCAAACTTTAATGATGATGATCAGGGGTCAGGATCTGCCTTGTGGTAGCTCAGATCCTCCAGATTTGCAACGGATGGTCCAGATCAACCTAATCTTTGAATGGACGATCTAGAGCCCTCCGAGCTTGATCCAACGGTTGATTTAGCTCTGATTGGGTTGAAACCTTCAGATCTTGATCAGTGTGCTTGATCAACCCTAACCCTAGCTCGGATTGCTTCAGATGGTCCCGGATGGCTCAGATCTAGCCGCTTTTGAATCGGACGACCCAGATTAATTCGAAACTTGATAACTCGATCTGGGTCCTCTTTCGACTCAAGTTTGACCCAGATCCCTAGGTCCATGAACATTTCATGCATACAAAAATAGATCAAAAATTTAGTGGCCAAATAATTCAAATATGCGCAATTTTGCAATTAAGTCCAAAATAAGATGAAGTCATAAAACCTAGGGTAAAAATCACAATTAAGCAAGTAAAACATGGGTCAAACATGGATTTTAGCAATTAAAATAATCACTAAAATGATACTTATCAACTCCCCCACACTTAAGCTTGAGCGTCTCGCGAAATCACTAAGTATGTATCCCCTAGATTTTCTTAAGCATAATTAGAAGCAAATGAAAAGAAATTACCTGAGGTTGTCAATTCTCAAAAATCTAAGCTCTATGGATTAGTATCTTGTCCTTAAATCAACAACTTAGCCTTTTCATCCTTCATGATTCATTGAGATGAATTTAACTCACTAGCCTTTCAAGGGAAGTTTTGGTGGCTCTCTCCTTGAGTTCTAAGTTGATGATGGAAGTAGAGCTCACTCAAACACACATGCTTCTTGCACTACCATAGGCTTGCTTGTTATCTACTCTCTACCATTATTCATGATTATAATCAATCATCTATAAAAGTTTATTCAAAAGTGAAAGACATATGAAATGGTAGAAATGAAATAAAAGACATGAAAATAGCAAATTTGATGGAATGGAAGACTTGGATGCTCAAGGATATTTTTGATGCATTTTGCCCTCCTTTTAGTCCATATAATGAAGTCAAAGTGGGATGGAGTGAGTCTTTGCAATGCCCTTCCAAAATTTGATGAAAAGAATTCATGAATTCCTTTGTGCCAATTCACTCTTGCGTGCCAATCTTGTTTCCTCTTTTCTTTTCTGATTTTTTTTTCCTTTTCTTTCTCTCTAGTAAATTCAGAATATAATGGTGGAATAGATCTTCAATTTGGATATGAGCAACTTCACTGATTTCATGGTGCCAAGTTTTCAATTGTGTGCCAACTTGTCTCTTTGTTTTTTTCCAAACTGTTTTTTTTCTATTTTTTTTACCAGCTGCTAACTCACTGATTTTTCTGCAGCTTCTCCTTGTTTTATTCATGATGTGGTCAGCTTTCCCGAATCCAGTAGCATCAGTTAATACTTGCAATCAAATGATACAAAACCCAATTTTCAGCCTCTTCTTGATACCAAACTGACTTATGGCAAATTAACTTCTGATTTTTCTCTTTTCCAACTGCATTTCCAGCTCACATTCTTGACCTTGCACTCCCCTGATTACTCAGAACAATTACCCTCAAATAACAGTGGGAAGTTTACATGCTTCACTTGAGAATTTCAGCTCAACAAATTCAAGTTCCATCCATGGCACACTCAATTTCAAGTTGATACAAGATGTTTTGTTTTTCTTTTTTTTTCTTCTTCAAATTCCAGCAACCCCTGCACTGATTTCAGAAACATATAGCTGCAATTCAGCTCCTAGAAGAGTGGCCGAAATAATTTCATAGCATTCTTTTCACTTTGGCACAAAATTACTGATTTTTTCCTTTGCACAGATTTTTTTTTTCACTTGTTTTCACTTTGGTTCCTCAATTCTGCACAGATTTTCTGCTACAATTCAAGCTTACAACTTCAATCCAAACTTTAGCAAAGTTTTGCCAATTTAAGCTTCCATAATTCCTACTTCCCAATTTTTAATCCAAACCATTTGTGCTACAAACATCCATTGACTTCAAAATTTTTTCATGGCACAGTTTTTTTATTTTTTTTATTTTTTTTTCCGTGCCATTCCTTCCCTTGCAGATTTTTAAGATCCACTTCACCTCCAATTCAAATTGAATTCCCACTTATTCTTGATACCAAGCTCCACTCAAATGGCACATGAATTTTTTTTTTTTTTCAAATGAAGTGCTTCCTTGATGATAATACATTCCAAAACACTAATCACTCCCCCACACTTAATCCTTTGTCCGTCTCGGGCAAAATAACATCAAAGAGCATCCCCAAACAAACAAGTCCCTATAAAAGCATGGTTAAGAGTAGAAGATAAGAAAAGAAAAATAGAAAGAACATGATTAGTGTCAAGAATTGATATAGAAAGGTAAACAACTTTATTAGCCTCTATAGATGTGATCCAATCATTGAAATATGATTTTGAAAGAACCTAAGCAAGTTCTAGAGTACAATTACATGTATGTGTCACAAAAATAAGGCTAATCCTCACTAGATACAAATAATTCATCTCAAATCACCAATCAAGAATCCATGGACAAGTAGTACTCAAGCATCCAAGATTTCATCCATGATCTCAAATCCTAAGTTTTAACAACCAAATTTAATTTGTTTTCAAAAGACTCTAAAATGCTATGGAGATAACCTAAGGGATACATTTATTCCTAGTCATGCAAGAAAAAGTGCTAAAAGAAAAGACATGGTATTTACAATGACTTTTATTCATGTCACATATTTATTAGCAAGAACTCATTTTAAAAGTGAAAACATGCAATAAAGGAAAAGACAAGAAAGATCAAACTCCCTTTTATTTATGGCGGTCGGAGTCTGTCAAGAAATAGCCTCCATCGTGGTAGTGGAGGAGTCTGGGTGTGCGAAAGAGCTTCTTTCATTTGTTCAACTTTACGGTGCATCGTTCCTCCACACTTGGACTTAACAGCAATCTGTTCAGGTGACCGAAGGTTATTTAGATACAAGACCCATTTAAGAGGTAGAGTTTTTCGGATTAAAGTAAAATCTACTCCCTCTTTATTCTTTTTGGAAAACCATCCAGGAGGTTGAAGACTATCTAAATGGAGTACCCACTCAAGAAATCTCTGCGACCCTGCAAAAATATGTAAAACCTTTCTCAAGCGTGCGGGGTAAGAAAGAAGTGCAATATCATCAATCTCTACATAAAATGTATCTAAAAATGTATTGCATCCAATAAAATCAATTTTTGGTACCTCAGTAAATTTTTCACAAGCATATTCTACATGAGGTATATCAAGAAATGTTTCACAGTCAATAAAGTCAATCTCAGGCACCTCCAGAAGTTTTTCACATTCAACCTCAGCATAAGATATAGCAAGACATTCTTCACAAAAAACAACTTCAATTTCAGGTTCAACTAAAAATTTTTCACAATCAGTTTTAGCATAATCTGTCTCAAGAATATCATAGCCATGAATAAAATCAAGCCTGGGTGCCTCTAAAGAATTTTCATAATTATTTTTCACAAATGATGCATCAAGACATTCTTCATATGCAAATCTAGACATCTCCCTGAAATTTTCTAAAAGAAAAGAAGAAATACTTACCTGATCATGCTGAAAAATGTCCGTTGGTTCTACAAGAAATACCTCCATCTCAGGCTCAAATTCTGGTGGATATTCATCTGGAATAGGTGATCCTTGGGTACTTGCTCTCATCATGCAAGTCCCTACACTTTCTAGAATTGGCGGTGGTCCCTGGGGCTCTATGCAATCCCCTACACCTGTAGAGTCATCTCCTGTGCATGCCTCCTTAGTAATACCTGCAACAACCTTATTAAAAAGATTAGGACTATCAATAGTAGTGTCATCACAAAATAAAGAACAAGAAAACTCCAGTAAAGCTTCAGTTCTGAAATCAAGGCTGTCACATGCTTTTCCATCCATCTCCTCAGCTTCCTCTGAAATCAAAGCTCCTCCCACTATGTCAAATGCAACCTCTTTAGCAATGAACTGTGCCTCAACAGTCTCATCTGTGGTGCCCACGCTCATGATTGAGTGATCTCCCCTAGGGTCCTTCATGGCATCGAAAATGCTAAACTGGACTACTGTGTCTCCCACCTCCATCGAAAGTGTGCCAGCATAAACATCAATCTTTGTTCTGGCAGTCTTCAGAAAAGGCCTTCCAAGGATAAGTGGGGATCTACGTGCAAGATACTCTCCTTCCATGTCTAGAATGTAGAAGTCTGCAGGGAAAATCAACTCTTTCACTTTAACCAAAACATCTTCAATAACTCCTGCCGGGCGAGTCTGGCTTCTATCTGCTAGCTGAATCACAACTCCCGTGGGCTGTAGAGGACCAATGCCAAGCATCTGGAAGGCTGTCCTGGGCATGACATTAATGGAAGCTCCTAAATCTAGCATGACATCATGTAGCGTGGTGCTCCCTATCTCACAAGATACAGTAAACATGCCAGGGTCTTCACATTTCTGAGGTATGGCATGGATGAGTGATGAAACATTTTTCCCAATGCTGACCAATTCATTTTCCTTAAGTTTCTTCTTGTGAACACAAAGATCCTTCAGAAATTTTGCATACTTAGGAACCTGTTTAATCATTGTCAGCAAGGGTACATTAATTTCTACTTTGCTAAAAAGTTTTACCAGCTCATTGTACTCTTTGGTTTTTTCCTCCTCCACTTGTCTTTTTGTTGGAGTTCTCCCCTGTGGAAAAGGCAAGGGCACCCTAAATTCTTCCTCTTGAATCGAAGATGGAAGGGCTGAGTTGTGAGCTGCTGCCCCACTTGGAATGGCTGCTGTAAAATCTGTCTCGGGACTGATTTGTGCTTCGTTTTCCACCGAATTTGGAGGATTACTTGAGGAAGGAGTTGGGCACGGGCTAGGGGTGGAATCAACTGAATTTGAAGAGGTTTCAGGGCTGTTTTGGGCTGGAAATGAAGGTGCTGTCCGGTTTCCTGAAATTTCAGCTCTTGGACCATTTTGAGGTGATGTAACCTTCCCACTACTCAAATAAATAGCGCTAACATTTCCCTTTGGGTTGGGAACAGCTTGGGAAGGTAGTTGGCTTGATCTTTGAGCTTTAATTTGATTCACATCACTAGCCAATTATCCCATTTGCCTTCCGAGATTTTGTAAAGCTCCAATGATATCTGTTGGTGCAAGTTGCATCAATGATATTCCTCTTTAAGTGTTTTAATGTTTGACAATACACTTAAGTCAGTGATACAGTGAACAGACAAAGGGGAGTAAGAAAGAAGTAACCTTAGTAGAAGAAAAGTCCTAGTTAATCTAGGCATCGGAACCCTAAAGACCTAGCGAAGGGCTGCTAGGCACCTAGCGAAGGGCTGCTAGGCACCTAGCGAAGAGCTGTTAGGCCGCTAGGTATCGAAACCTTAAGACCTAACGAAGGGCTGTTAGGCACCTAGCGAAGGGATGCTAGGCATTGAAACCCTAAGACCTAGCGAAGAGCTGCTAGGCACCTAGCGAAGGACTGCTAGGTATTGAAACCCCAAGACCTAACGAAGGGCTGTTAGGCACCTAGCGAAGGGCTGCTAGGTATCTTAAACCTAAGACCTAGCGAAGGGCTGCTAGGCACCTAGTGAAGGACCACTAGGCATAGAAGACCTAGCGAAGGGCTGCTAGGCACCTAGCGAAGGGCTGCTAGGGAATGAAGACCTGGCGAAGGACTGCTAGGCACCTGGCGAAGGATTGCTAGGTAATGAAGTCTTGGTCCAAGGGACTGAGCAACTTAGCTAAGCGATGACTAAGGACAGGAGTAGAGACGGGTCAGGGTTTGGGCGTCTCGAGGTCCGGGAGTATCGGAAGCTAAGTAAAAGTCCACCCGAAGGACTGGGTGGCAACCGTCTCCTGAAAGGAGTAGGTGAAGGGCGAGTTCTCGGGGATAGGAACTCGTGCCGGTTCGACCTAGGGTTTCGTACAAATCCGAAGTCCGAACCAAGTCCTTAAGGCTAACATTTTATGTATCTATGCTTTGTGTTTGTGTATCTTGCAGGTATCAAGAACCGGAGGCAAAGCAGGGTAAAAATCATGGTTGGCAGGCCTTAAGGGGGGCGCCCCCAGCAAGGGGGGCGCCCCCATGCAACCAGGGCGCCCTTGTTAGTGATGTGAGAGAAGTGTCCTAAGGCAATCGCCTTATGATGTAAACATTTATATTAATAAATGATAATTCACTATTTGAGTATACATGTTTTGTGTATTTGATTGGGATCTTAAACTCATCTACTGAATGTCCGCAATACAACTCACAGCATAAGAGAATTTGTGATGGGATCACAACTAGTGATTATCTCTAATGTGCAATTGTGAAGTATTGAAATTATCCCTAGTTGATGAATTGATAAAAACGGACACTATCAATTCTGTTGAGACTAGCATGGGTTATTCTCTAATCAGCTGATTCTCACTGGCTGGTGACATTGGGATGTCCGGAGATAAACATGGATGCTAGTTAAGGGAACTAGTTCATTGGAGTGACTGGCTGTAAGACTTCATATGGGAATCTACATGTAGATATGTCAATGAAGTTCTTACTGCAGCTTAAGTGCGATGTTCCTTTGACTTGCGGTGTTCAAGTCATCTTGGTCATGGAGACTTACACTTTAACATCTTAAGCAAGCATCTCCAAGGAGGTGTGGACCCAGGATGATTGGGTATAAGCCGAAGTGCCCGAAGATGTTTGAACAGCCTACAAAGGATTCACCACTCCTTGCGAGGAGATGTATACCCATGCCTATCGTCGGATTATTACTCAGAAATCTCTGGCCAGAGTATATCATGTTTAGAGTGCGGGTCTCTAAAATACATGAGAGTAATTAGAAATCCAATGGACGAGAAAGACACTACTTGGGCTAGGTGTGACGTAGTCAGCCTAGTGGGGACTGACACCATAGACCGTGTCCTGAACCAAGTGGGTATAAGGTGGTGAAGGGAATGGGGCACGATTCATTAGAGCTGCTGAAGGGTTTCAGAATAATTTCTTCTGAGGTCAAACCGTTGATCTTTCGATTAATTGGGGGTCATGATGTACTACTAGGTGCCACTCATGATCGTTCTATAATTTGTTGATTATAGACGACCAACATAAATCGAAAGCCTATTTAGTCACACGCAATACGAGTAATCCGAGGGATTTAAAACGAGTTGAAAATTGGATTTTCCGATCAAGAGAAATAAGTCGAATCTGAGTTAATCAGAGGCGCAATGGAAGCTAAAAATGGCTAAGTCTTTTGAAGGCTTTTTGGGCGAATTAAATGAGTTTAATTCGCGGCGGTTCGGGTTGGTTTGGCCGGCCAAAGAGGGTGTCAAAACCCCCTTTGGTGGCCGGCCACAATAAGAGGAGAAAACCAATTAATTTTGGTTTAATTAATAAAATAAATCTAGTGCGATTTATTTTATAAATTATGAATAAATAAATTTGTATAAAGAAATTTATATAAATAAATTTTATAGAAATTTATTCTTTTATGGAAGATTAAAAGTAATCCATGAATTGGTTTATTTTAATTTTATAAAATCAATTATGAATTGATTTTTCCATAATAAGAAAGTTTATAAATTTCTTATAAAAATTTATTCCATAATTTAAAGAGAAGAAGAATTAGTTTTATTATAAATTAGTTTATAATAAAGACTCGGTTTAAACGGAATAATTAATAAGAAAATTTATAAGATAAATTTCTTTTAACTAATTCCGTTAATTCGGTTTAGAGGGAGACTTAGCAAAGGAGTTGCTACTATATAAAGGAACCAAAGGCTAGCCCTTATTCCCAATTAATTAATCAAGAGATTAATTATTCTCTCCCTCTCTCTCTTAATCTCTTCTCCTCTCCCTCTCATGCCTAGGGCCGGCGCCCAACCTTGTGGTTTAGGGCCGGCGCACCCAACCTACATCCAAGGTGAAGTTGGCGTGAGCTATCAAGAAGAAGGAGAACCCGAACATGAAGAAGAAGAAGCGGATAGCGACTCCTCTCTTCCCGGAATTCAATTCCGTTACTTCGTTGGTTAGTTTTCCATTATTTTCTCTTATTCTTCTAGTTGTGCCTTTCGAGAATCTAGTAGTTCTCGTCGGCACAAAACTCGTGACTTTGCGAAGTCATCCCGAAGAGAACTCAGCGTGGACGCGAGTAGAGGCGAAGCTTCCAAGGGACGCTACGGTTGGATCTCGTCCCTTCCTTCGAGATACGCGAGGTACTTGGTAAATTAGTTTACTTTTCCGCAAAGTTTTATTTTATGATTATGTCAACACACTATAAGGTTGCATGCTAGATACGAAGTTAAAATAATTTAGGAAATTATTTTATGCAAACTCTTCCGC
Source organism: Boesenbergia rotunda (assembly GCA_024364735.1). Classification (NCBI taxonomy): domain Eukaryota; kingdom Viridiplantae; phylum Streptophyta; class Magnoliopsida; order Zingiberales; family Zingiberaceae; genus Boesenbergia; species Boesenbergia rotunda. Next base: position 60,751 of record JAGFNQ010000601.1, on the reverse strand, counting down.
TGCACGTAAAAATTTTGAATTTTACGAACTCGTATCCTTGTCGACATGCACCCGGTCCCAACAGTGGTATCAGAGCCAGTTAGTGTTCGACATTATCATATAATTGTTTTGTGGAAAACTTTGTCATGATCTAAATTTCGGAAAATTTTTCAATTATGGAAACTTTCCAATTATATTAAATTTTAGATTTAGGAATTTCGAAGTTTGGAAATCCTCATGAAATTTCGCAAACTTTTGAAATTTTCTAGTTTCTTGAATTTTATAATAATTGTGAAAACTTCCCATCTTTGGAAACTTTCCAA
>JAGFNQ010000601.1:0-55646 GCA_024364735.1 Boesenbergia rotunda | reverse complement strand
TTCACCGATCGAGAAAAACTTTCCGAAACGGAAAGATCTCGCTATAATCTTTCGGGACAGCGGCTTAAGTTGCTGTAAGATGATTTTGGGACACTCGTGAAATTCATTTCGCGAGTAGGGGCGCGGCCCCTAACCCCGCGAGGGGCATTGTCCCGAAATCGTGCCCGAAAATCGCGTAGCGGGACCGTTACGGAAGTGTAACTCATAATATTATAAAATTGTAGAAAAATTATAGAAATTTATTTAAAATACATAATTAGGAATTATGTATGCATTTGTGATGATCATGGCCCAATAAAAACCCAATGTGATTGGAATGTGTTGTAATTCATATTACGGTCTGCGTACCGTTTTTGTGATTGTGCGTGTTGTATAGTGGATGCGACCTGCGAGTCGGCTTCTTTTATTTTATTTCTGTATTTTATTATTTTTGTAATGTACAAAATGAAGACGGTGGGCGGTCCATCCGAAGACGGAGTTATGGAGGGAGCCGACGACACGTGGCGGTCAAAGGAGAAGCTTGGAGAAGCGAAACCCTAGGTTGACCGTCCGATCTTCTCATTGGCTTGAGAAGATCGTAGTAGGGCCATGATCCAATCACAAATTAAATTATTTTATTATTTGCTTGTATGTGATGCATGCTAGAGTAAAATAATTAGAGCCTTGTGTATATGATACACCCTCTCTCTTGCGATTAGATTCGATCTAATTCAAATCAACTCATTCTCGAAAATGCCTACCAAGTTTTGATACCTATCACTACCTCGATCATTTGTTGTTGTTGAATCTGCCAAAGCAGAGCAACACATTTAATCTTGGTAGGGTACGGAGGGACAATCTTGGTCCCGCCTATCACGGCTTGGGTGAGAACAAACTCAATCAGATTGAGTAAAACTAGTTAACTCGGTTGGATCGAGTCTAACTATAGGCATATTCCAATCGTTGGAAAGGTAGGATAAAAATCGCATTTATATTAAAACTTGGGCGATTTAGCCAAAGCTAACTCAAGTTTTTATGTAAATGTAAATTTTAATCCTATAAACAAGAGTTGCATAGAGATGTAATCGGTAAATTATTACCTACCGATCGTACTAAGTCTTGGGCGATTTAGCCAAAGCTAACTCAAGGCTTAGTATGATGTGGATCTTGTCCCACTATGTTATAGTTAATTTAGATAGAATCTTATAGTGTGGTTTGACCACATCTATGACTTGATTCTACAAATCTTTCTATAATTCAGTGGGAGAATCATTTAATTAAAGGCCTAATTAAATGATAGTTGGAATATGTTATTTATATTTTTCTGCATTTTTATTGTTGTAGATTGCCATGTCGACAAACGCGAACACTCTCTCTCTGCGATCTGTCCTTGAGAAGGACAAGCTCAATGGAGCAAACTTCCTGGACTGGTACAGGAACTTGAGAATAGTTCTCAAGCAAGAACGTAAACTGTACGTTCTGGAGCAGCCTATTCCCGAGGCACCTCCTGCCAGTGCCACGCGAGCTGACCGTGATGCTCACAAGAAGCATCAAGATGACGCATTAGATGTGTCATGTCTTATGCTCGCAACCATGAACTCTGAGCTTCAGAAGCAACATGAGTTAATGGATGTTTTCGATATGGTTGAGCATCTGCGTCAACTGTATCAAGGACAAGCAAGGCACGAGAGATTTGAGATCTCTAAGGCACTGTTTCAGTGCAAGATGCAAGAAGGGACTCCCGTAGGTCCCTATGTACTCAAGATGATTGGGTACATAGAGAATCTGCAGAGATTGGGATTCCCACTGGGCCAAGAGCTGGCCACAGACTTGATCTTGCAGTCCCTTCCCGAAAGTTATAGTCAATTTGTCATGAACTGGAACATGAATGAAATTGACAAGCCCCTGCCTGAGATGCTCAGCATGTTGAGAACCGCTGAGCTCAATCTTAAGAAGGCCAAACCCATTTTGATGGTGCAGAAGGACAAAGGTAAGGGCAAGCCCAAAGGCAAGGGAAAGTCTCAAGCCAAGGGTAAGGGCAAGGGCAAAGCACTGAAACCCAAAGGAGGGGTTGCCAAGGATGCTACCTGCTTCCACTGCGGTGAGACCGGACACTGGAAGCGGAACTGCAAGAAATATATGGAAGATCTCCAGAAGAAGAGAAGTCATACTTCTACTTCAGGTATTCATGTTATAGAAGTCAATTTGTCTATTTCTACATCATGGGTATTAGATACCGGATGTGCTTCTCACATTTGTACTAATGTGCAGGCGCTGAGAAATAGCAGGACATTGACAAAGGGCGAGGTGGACTTACGAGTAGGCAATGGAGCAAGAGTTGCTGCTGTTGCTACAGGAGTTTATATGCTATCTCTGCCCTCTGGGCTTGTACTAGAGTTAGATGATTGTTATTATGTGCCTGCTCTTACTAAGAACATAGTTTCTGTTTCTTGTTTAGACAAGAAAGGATTTTCGTTTGTAATAAAGAACAAATGTTGTTCAGTTTATTTAAATGATATGTTCTATTGTAGTGCACCTCTGATGAACGGACTCTACCTTCTAGACTTAGAAAATCCTATCTATAACATAAATACCAAAAGGCTCAAGTCTAATGACTTGAACCAAACCTATATCTGGCACTGTCGCTTAGGCCATATAAATGAGAGTCGCCTATCCCAGCTCCATAGAGATGGTTTGCTGGACTCATTTGATTTTGAATCATTTGAGACATGCGAGTCTTGCCTTCTTGGCAAGATGACCAAGACTCCATTCAGTGGACACAGCGAAAGAGCAACCGATTTGTTAGGTCTTATACATACCGATGTATGTGGCCCTTTCAATGTTGCTGCCAGAGGTGGTTATAGGTACTTCATTACATTTACTGATGATTTCAGTAGATATGGTTATGTGTACTTGATGACACATAAGTCAGAATCCTTTGAAAAGTTCAAAGAATTCAAGAATGAAGTACAAAACCAGCTTGGCAAGAGTATTAAAATACTTCGATCAGATCGAGGTGGAGAATACCTCAGCCATGAGTTCCGTGACTATCTAGCTGAGTGTGGGATTCTGTCCCAACTCACTCCTCCTGGAACACCACAATGGAATGGTGTGTCCGAAAGGAGGAATCGTACCCTATTAGATATGGTGCGATCCATGATGAGTCACACAGATCTTCCTATATCCTTTTGGGGATATGCTCTGGACACGGCAGCCTTCACTCTTAACCGTGTTCCATCAAAGGCTGTAGTAAAGACACCATATCAGATATGGACTGGGAAGAGTCCCCAGATATCTTTTATGAGGATTTGGGGTTGTGAGGCTTACGTTCGACGTCAAGTCTCAGACAAACTGGGACCCAAATCTGATAAGTGCTATTTTGTAGGATATCCCAAGGAAACGAAGGGATATTACTTCTACATTCCCAGTCAGCACAAAGTGTTTGTGGCGAAGACTGGGGTTTTTCTAGAAAGGGACTTTGTTTCTAGAAAAACTAGTGGGAGTACGTTCGATCTTGAAGAACTTCAAGATATGGACCAAAGCACTGAGGCCTTGATGGAGGTTGAATAGGAACCACAAAATGTTGTGGATCATGAGGTTGTTACACAAGGAGTTATGGAACAACATCCTGTTCAAGTAGACTTACCTCTTCGCAGGTCTGGTAGGGTACGTCATCAGCCTGAGAGATATTCATTTCTCTTGTCTGATGACAATGACGTTGTGCTCATTGAGAATGAGCCTACAACCTATCAGGAAGCTGTGATGAGCCCAGACTCTGAGAAATGGCTTGAGGCCATGAGATCCGAAATGGATTCCATGTACACCAACCAAGTTTGGACCTTGGTTGATCCACCTGAAAGGGTAAAACCCATTGGGTGTAAGTGGGTCTTTAAGAGAAAGACTGACTTGGGAGGACTTACGCATACCTATAAAGGTAGACTGGTAGCAAAGGGTTTCAAACAAATTCATGGTATTGACTATGATGAAACCTTTTCTCCAGTAGCGATGTTCAAGTCCATTCGGATCATGCTTGCTATTGCAGCATACCACGATTATGAGATCTGGCAGATGGATGTCAAAACCGCGTTCCTGAATGGGAACCTACTCGAGGATGTGTACATGACACAACCTGAGGGTTTTGTAGATCCAAAGCATACTGGCAGAGTATGCAAGCTGCAAAGGTCCATTTATGGACTAAAGCAAGCTTCTCGGAGCTGGAATCTTCGATTCGATGATGCAATCAAACAGTTTGGTTTCATCAAGAATGAAGATGAACCCTGTGTCTACAAGAGGGTTGAAGGAAACATAGTAGTTTTCCTCATATTGTATGTGGATGACATACTACTCATTGGGAATGATATTCCTATGCTTCAGTCTGTGAAGACTTGGCTGGGGAATTGTTTCTCGATGAAGGACTTAGGTGAAGCAGCCTGTATTTTAGGCATCAAGATCTATAGAGATAGATCTAAGAGATTGCTTGGCCTAAGTCAGAGTACATACATTGACAAGGTCTTACTTCGGTTTGCCATGCAGAATTCCAAGAAAGGATTTCTGCCTATGTCACATGGTATGAGTCTTTCGAAGACTCAAAGTCCTTCTTCTAGAGAGGAGAGAGACCGCATGGATAAGATCCCTTATGCCTCGGCCATAGGATCTATCATGTACGCCATGCTATGTACTCGTCCTGATGTCTCGTATGCTTTAAGTATGACGAGCAGATACCAGTCAGATCCAGGTGAGCGTCACTGGATAGCGGTCAAGAATATTCTTAAGTACTTGAGAAGGACTAAAGAATATTTCTTGATATATGGGGGCAATGAGGAGCTAACTGTAAAGGGTTACAGTGATGCTAGCTTCCAGACCGACCAGGATGATTATAGATCGCAATCAGGGTTCGTGTTTTGTCTAAATGGCGGCGCTGTGAGCTGGAAGAGTTCGAAGCAGGACACAGTTGCTGATTCTACAACAGAGGCTGAGTATATTGCTGCATCAGAGGCAGCAAAGGAGGCAGTTTGGATCCGCAAGTTCGTTGCAGAGCTTGGGGTGGTTCCTAGCATTGCAGATCCCATAGAGCTCTATTGTGACAATAATGGAGCTATTGCGCAGGCTAAGGAACCTCGCTCACACCAGCGGACCAAACATATACTACGGCGCTTCCATCTCATTCGAGAGATCATCGATAGAGGAGATGTGAAGATATGCAGAGTACCCACAGAGGCGAATGTCGCAGATCCCCTGACCAAGGCTTTGGCACAGACAAAGCATGATGGTCACACTAGATCATTGGGTATTAGATACTACAGTGATTGGCACTAGTGCTAGTGGGAGATTGTTGGTGAGAGCCCTAGAGCCGATCATGTAATGATTGTATGGACTAATTTGTATCATATTCCTATGTATAAATAAAGGCATGTTTTATGGTTATTATACTTACGTGTATTTGTGCCAATTAGCTAAGTATAATAATGTCCTTGAGTAGAAAGTTCTTATCTATATCAATCGATTGGTTGAATCGATAGTGAGATGATATGGAGAACACTACTCTAAATTATTCCTAGTCGAGTATTAACATTCAGGGACAATGTTAATACGTAGAGACTAGCATGTAGGTCAACATGATGACTTGATCTCAAAAGTCATGGATATAGAGATATCAAGTTGACACATGGGTATGCATTGGAGAATGTATACTGAATGACCCGCCATGAGAAAGTATCATGGATCGTTATATGAGTGTCATATACTTTCTCATGTGGCTATTAGTATGACTATTAGTCCTTGGACCTGAAGTCACCATGGATTCCTACATAAGGAGTTACGTACTTTGGCTTCGTCAAACGTCACCCGTAAATGGGTGGACTATAAAGGCGATTACTGGGTATGTAACAAATTATGGAGAGGGATGTGAGTGATGTAGATGGGATCTATCCCTCCTATATGACGGGAGTGATATCGTATTCTTGATAGAGTTAGACCACAAAGTGCATGGCCATGCCCAAGTGAGTCAATATGAGATATTGAACTCATTTGATTAGTGTGAGTCTACTTGGAGTTCAAGATATAGATTGACTCGAGGATGACACGGTCTATGCCTCAATTGAGTCGATCTAGATATCAAATGGATAGAGGGACATTATCATATATTGTGAGAGTCACAATTATTAGTCACAAGGTGATGTTGGATCTCAACATTCTTGTAACTTGGGTAGCAATGATGTGTTGCTAGATACCGCTCATTGCTTATGTTTCTAAGAGGTTAGAAGCATTGCCAACGTTACAAGAACCTATAGGGGTCACACGCAAAGAACAAATAGATGGAGAAAAATTGAAGTCAAGTTTGACTTGGCTAAATATGGAAAGTCCATAAAAGGCAAGTTTGACTTGACCTAAATCCAAATCAAGTTTGACTTGACTTGGTTCCACTTCGAGTTAGACTCAACATGGGAGAAGAAATGAAGTCAAGTTTGACTTGGCTAAATATGGAAAGTCCATAAAAGGCAAGTTTGACTTGACCTAAATCCAAATCAAGTTTGACTTGACTTGGTTCCACTTCGAGTTAGACTCAACATGGGAGAAGAAATGAAGTCAAGTTTGACTTGGCTAAATATGGAAAGTCCATAAAAGGCAAGTTTGACTTGACCTAAATCCAAATCAAGTTTGATTTGACTTGGTTCCAATTCAAGTTAGACTTGACTTGGTTTTCCCCCCCATTTGAATTTCGAATTCAAATTGAAAGGGGATTTGGAAGGCCACCTAATGGCACTTAATGGCCATTATGGCCGGCCACCTAATGGCCATTAATGGCCATTAAGTGGCCGGCCACCCAAGGTGAACAAAAGGTGGGTTTTGTTTCTTTTTGGTGGCTCTTCTTCTCCTCCCGGATTTTTCTTCTTCCTCTCCCTCTCTTGGCCGAAACCCATAGGGGTGCTAGCACACCAAGGTTTCGATCCATCTTCTTTTGTTCGCGTGGATACATATAGAGGAGTGTCTACTTTGATACTCTACGAGATCCGGCGGCCTCTTGGACAAGCGGGAAAGCGAAGGGCTACGCGTCAAGGGTAATGACCTTATCACGTAGATCTAGTGTAGATCTAGATATTAAACTCGTACTCGTATTTGTTTTATAAGTTCGCACGGATCCGTGGCCGAGATTCTGGGGTTTCCGCAACGCAAAAAGCGGTTTTTGCGGCCTAGAATTTCCAACAAGTTGGCCTAATTTCTCATGTCGGGCAAATTATTGGTCGAACATCACTTGGTGCCACCTGGTTGCTTTGAGTCATTGGGCACCAAGTTGAGTGGGAGTTCTCTCAGATTGCTTCATCTCCACTCTTAGCTAGTACCGATCGAAGATGAAAGACTCGAGCTTTATAAAGTCATCTCTGTTGATCTAAAGCATGAAATCATGAAATAAAATTTTGTAAATACGTAAACACTTACAGTGGATTTCGCACGTCTTTCACTCTTTCGTGCTCGTCATTGGAAGAACGATTACACACAGATTGTAAAGTTCTTCAGCTTCCACAAACCAAATCCCACTGCTTATGGATGATCTCCTCTTCTCAAGCTTCTCACTTGCACTTGCACTTGAACGAATCACTCACCCCCTTCTTATATAGAAGAGCAAAGGGTAGAGAAGGAGTGAAGAGGGAGGGGCAACGTGTGCCCACTCCCTAGCAACGTGTGCAACCACACACACGTTGTCCACTTCTAACATCTCCCACTCATACAAGTCAAGTCACATAGACAAAATAAGAATCAAGTCACAATGACCATATAGTCACATAGACTTATAGATCATCCAATTCATACCTTAGGGAAAATTATTCGTGCGACAATAAGCATACTGAGCATCAATGCTAAGAAAGCTATTACACTTAACTTAGCTGCTCTCTGAGAAATTAATACTAAGAAAGTTGTTACACTTTACTTAGTCGCTCTATCAGATAGATCAGAGACATTAATTATTTGCTTTTACCCCAGACTAAATCATTTACATCAATCTAAACATCTCTAGTCCCTCATGATGAAAATTAAGTAAAGTGCATGTTCAGTATTTCCATTCAATACAATTATTCACAATCACATTTTAAGTACTCAACAAAAATTATAATTGGTCAACCAGTGAATAAGTGTCAAAGATGTAAATCTCTCTTAATCTTCCTATTTAGCTTGAATCTATTCATTATAATCAGTTGCTTTCAGTATGAGTCATTGCCATTAACTCATGCTGTCTAGGTTGCCCTGAGAGATAAATACAGTGGAGTTAGCTTAAGTAAGTTTCGTCAGCTGACAATCAAGTTTGACAGCTGTAAGAAATGCCCGAATGTCTCCATGACACAATATCTAAGGGAAATAGGGAATATGATTCTAGTGATGAAAACTACTGGTCATGAGTTGACTAATGAACAATAGGTTCAAGTAGTTATTCGTTCCCTTCCTGATTCTTGTGAATCAATAAAACAGAACCTCACACATACTGAAAGTATTAAGACTTTCATTGATGTCTCACGCCATGTTGAATTGGAGACGGAAAGAATAGTATCCGCAAGGATTACTGAACAAGCTTTTGTAACTGAAGGCTCTAGATCCAAGAATAAAAAAAGATGGTTCAAGAAAGGAAAAGGAAAGGGAAAAGGGAAAGATGTTGCTGTTGGGCAAGGCCCAATCAAGAAGAACATTAAAGGAAAGAAGTGTGGACAGAAACCTAAGAGCATGTTGACTTGCTATAACTGTGGCAAGAAGGACCATTTTGCTCAGGAATGCACTGAGCCCAAAAAGGTAGATCTATATTTATTTTCTTTTCATGAGCATTATGTTGCTAGTTCAGTGTTGTTGGCTGATTCTTATCCTTTGTGGATTATAGATTTAGGAGCAACGAACCATGTAGCTCGTGATTGAGTCACATACGTGGAGTACCGTCGAGTATCAGCTGGCAACAAATGAATATATGTGGGAAACAATGTAAGGATTGAAGTCAAAGGAGTTGGTACTTGCAAGCTCAACCTACGTGATGGACATACTCTGTTTTTGCATGATGTCCTTTATGCTCCTGAGATTCGACGGAATCTAGTTTTTGTAACTAGTCTTCTTGATTTAGGCTATTGTATAAAATTTTTCTGTCGTTGTGTGGAACTTCGTATTAACTCCGTGTTAATTGGATGTGATTATGTAATGAATGGTTTCATGGTTCTTGATGTAGAACAAGATATTAATTGTGGAATTAATAGTTGTTTTTCAAACATTGCTCTTACTAGTGATGCTAATATCAATGAGAAAGTTTGGCATGCTAGACTAGGACATATCGGACAAGAACGGATGAATCGATTAGCTAAAGAGGGTCTATTAGGCATTCATGCTAAAATTAACTTGTCTATATGTGAGCATTGTCTTGCTGGAAAAGCAACTAGGAAACCATTTGGTAAGGTTATTAGAGCCGATTCACCATTGCAATTAATTCATTCAGATGTATGTGATCCAATGAATGTGAAGGCTAGACATGGAGGTTCCTATTTCGTTACATTTATTGATAACTTCACACGTTTTAGTCATGTGTATTTGATTTCTCATAAATATGAAGTATTAGATTGCTTCAAACGTTATTTGAACGAAGTTGAGAATCAATTAGATCGTAAGATTAAAACTTTACGCACTGACCGTGGAGGTGAATATTTATCTGATCAGTTTAAGACAATATGTAATGAGAAAGGAAAGATTGTCAGAATGGGGTTGCTGAAAGAAGAAATAGAAATAGAAGAAATAGATAGCAAAATGGTTAGGCCTATGATGACCAAGCTAATTCTTCTAACTCGATATAGAAATAGATAGCAAAATAGATAGAAACAATCCCTCGAACTCGATAGCAAAATGGGGTTGCTGAAAGAAGAAATAGAATTATTCTAAATATGGTTAGGCCTATGATGACCAAGCTAATTTGTCTATTTCCTAATGGGGAGATGCATTATTAGCAGCTACCTATATACTTAACCGAGTGCCTTCTAAGTCTATTCCATCTACTCCATATGAACGTTGGACAGGCAGAAAACCAAATTTGAATAATCTGAGACCTTGAGGGTCAGCTACCTATGTTGATAAAAAGACTCATAAATATGAAAAACTAGGGCAAAGGGGTAAAAAGTATATCTTTGTAAGGTATTCTGATACTTCTAAGGGTTATGTATTCATTGGTGAGCAACAAGATGGAACTATCTCTGAAATAGAGTCAAGAGATGCTATTTTTCTTGAAACTGAGTTCCCAACAAGAGGTGATGTTGGTAAGGCAATTCCTTTATTTGCAATAGAGGAGGAGGATAGTGTTCCTTTATCAACAAATTAGGTATCACAAAAGGAATCTGAATCTAGTCAACCTAGTGGGAGTGATTTGGCAATGAATGAATTAGTTTCAGTTTCTCAACAGTTTGACCTGCGAAGGAGTAGTCGCAAGATTATTCCTCGAAGAAGATTTGACATTGAGAATGAGGCATTAATGATTCTCCCTATTGACAATGAGAAACATCGAACGGTTGTGGAAGCATTGAGATGCTCAGCTAGAGAAAAATGAAGAATTGCAATGGATGAAGAAATGGAGTCTATGAGAAAGAATGAAGTTTGGGATTTAGTCGATCTTCGTCCAGGCCGAAGGGCTATTGGGAATAAGTGGATTTTCAAAATCAAGAGGAAGGTAGATGGATCGATTAATAGATATAAAGCTCGTCTAGTTGCAAAAGGATATACTCAAGTGGAGGGTATTGATTTTGAAGAGACATTTTCTCCTGTTGTGAAGTTTGTGTTAATACGTGTCATTTTAGCTATAGTAGCACATTATGACTTGGAATTACATCAAATGGATGTAAAAACGGCTTTCCTTAATGGTAATCTTGACGAGGAAATCTACATGACACAGTCAGAAGGTTATATTGCTGAAGGCCAAGAGGATAATGTATGTAGACTTAAAAAGTCTATATATGGGCTAAAGCAAGCATCAAGATAATGGAACATAAGATTCAATGAAGTTATTTTATCTTATGGTTTCGAAATGATCAATGAGGATCATTGTGTTTATCTCAGGGAGGATAAAGGAAAGATTGTCATATTATTGTTATATGTTGATGATAAGCTAATAGCTGGAAATGATATATAATTTGTGATAGAAATCAAATCATGGCTTTCATCACAATTTGACATAATAGATAAGGGAGAAGCTGAGTACATCTTAGGGGTAAAGATCATTAGAGATCAATCAAAAAAACTTTTGGGTTTGTTTCAAGAGGCTTATATTACTAAAATGTTACAACACTTCAATATGTCAAATTGTAACATTGAACAAACTCCTGTAGCGAGAAATACTGTTCTGAGTAAAAGTATGTATCCCAAGATTCCTAATGAAATAGCCGACATGAAGAAAAAATCATATGTCAGAGCCATTGGTAGTTTGATGTATACTATGTTGTGTACACGTCCTGATATCAGCTATGTTGTTGGCTTAGTTAGTCGTTTTCGGTCAAACCCAGGATCGAGACACTAGAAGGCGGTGAAGAGAATATTCAGATATCTCAAAGGGATAGCAGATTATTGTCTCTACTTCCAAGGATCAAAGTTGAGCCTGAAGGGCTACATGGATGTAGATTGGGCAGGAAACCTTGATGACAGAAAATCCACATCGGGTTATACTTTCTTGCTGAATGGTGGCACCATCTCATGGAACAGCAAGAAACAGTCTTGTGTAACATTGTCGACAATGAAAGCCGAATATGTGGCTTGTGCAGCGGCTGTATAAGAAGTTGTTTGGTTAAGAAGGTTCCTGAAGCTTTTGAAGATTGTTGAGGATAGTGGGAGTCCCGTTACATTGTATTGTGATAATCAAGCTGCGATAGCTTTTTCCAAAGATCCTAAATATCACAGTAAAGGCAAGCATATAGAAATTAAGTATAATTATGTAAGGGATATTGTAGACAAAAGAAAGGTAATTCTTGAGTATATTCCTACCCGTGCTATGCTTGCAGATCCTTTTACTAAGCCTTTGACTAAAGAGTCATTTCTTGGATATGTGAAGTCTTTGGGACTTCGTAAAATGTATACATTGTAAACCAATCAAATATATGAAAATGTCATGATTTATTCAGTGTATATATATTGGTGTTACATTTTGGATAAAGTCTTGATAAACATGTTGACAGGTTGAGATTTGTCTACTCACATGGGCAATCATCTCTGTTTGTTGAGTATAAATAGAGAGGTAAGACCATTACTTATGGGGCAGCTTATGTAGCTATGTAAAGAGACATACTCATAAGTTGAAGTCGCCTTGATTTTTGTATCAAGATGAGATCCTTTATGTAATGATCGGAGTAATTGAACCCACCATTTACTGAATCTGCTTAAAGCCAGATAGGAATTCATAAGTTGAATTCAAGATTAGACATTAGGTATGTCTAGATCAAAATCTGTACGATGTTAATTTTGAGAAAAACATGCACTCTTTATTTGTTAAAGAGAAAAAACATCGTAGCATGTGACTCATATCACATGTGCTATAGCGACAATGAGGGTAGTAAGAGAATGGATCCCTGCTTCTCTACTATGTGAGACCCTTGAGATTATAAGTTAATCTCAATTTTACCCTATGTGACTATTTAGTTGTTTGCTTGAAATTTTAATCAGTGTCTGCTAACATAGCATGGATCCCACTAGCTATCCCAAGTGGTAACCATGACAACATATCATAGGTGAGGTCTTTGGATCGAGTCTTCTTAGCAGCAATTAAATTCTTCTTTTTTCGAGCGCCTTGTTTGACATGGTCAAACTGACCAGTCTTTTGGTTCTTCATCTTCTGGGTGATTTTCGACCAATCGAAGTTAGGCTCACCCGAACCCGACTCCGGCCTTTCGCCCCTCAAGCATCCTTCCTCCCGGCTTCTCGTCCCTCAGACACCGCGCACGTCCTTCTCGCTCCACCGGCGTACTCTTCTACAGCTTCCGAGTCGCTCGGATTGTACCTTGCCCGTCGGCTCACTTTGCCGCACAATCCTTCTCGTCCGCTACGACTTACGCTCGACTTCCTCCGTACCTAAGCTCCTGCACACTTAGCAAAGGGATTAATCACACCAGGACCTAACTTAAATCGGTTGATCACATCAAAATCAACCAGGGGTACTTACAATCTCCCCCTTTTTGTTGTGCATCAATTCGAGTTAAGTTAGGGTAAACAAAATAAAAAAAACATGCATAATAATGCAAACAGTGTAAGTTCAAAAAAACTTAAATATAGAGTAAATTAAAAGTCTACCCCTTAACTTAATCTTATTTCTCCCCCTTTGATCACATCAAAAAAATGGGAAAAAATAATTAGGGAGGAATTTTTTTTTTGAATTTTTAGAATTTTTTTTTGAAAAAAAAATTATAGTCCTAATCTCCCCCTTTCATACCAAAATGTTTTTCTATTGAATTTTGAAACAATTCATTAAGAAAATCGAATATCTATAAAAAAAATTTGAATATTTTCATCAAAGTCGAAGAGAAAGATATGATTTTGGAAAAAAATTTCAGCTTTAAATTTCTTCATCAAGTATAATAATAAATAAAAAATAGCAGATACGAGTTTTTAAAGAATAAATTTTAAAAAAAATTGAAAAATACTTCAAAATATTTTTTAAAAAAATTATAATAAGTTCTTTCCATTATATCTGAATCATGAAAAATTAGATCTATGAAAGTAAATTATTTATCTATTTTTAAAATTTTAATTTTAAATTTTGAGCGAAAAATCGAAAAATATTCGAAAATTTTTGAAAAATTCTCAGTAGATGGACAACATAATTGTGCATAAAAAAGACATAATTTTTATAAAAAAAATATGCGCATAAATAATAAAAAACTTATCAGTTTAAAATAAATTTTGGAACCCAAAATAAATTCCTGTCTATAGGATTAATTAAAAACTGAGGCGGAATATAACTTTTGGGTACTTTTTTGAATTGACCCTTGTGGTTTTTAAAATAACAATTTAAATTATCAGGAAAACTATTTTTCTTTTGGCGTAAATATGCAATATCAAGTTCTAATTTTTGCATTAAGTTTTTCAAATTATCATTTTCATTTTTCAAAATTTCAGAAGAGGAAGTAAGTGCCAATTCATTTTTTAATTTCAAATTTTCTTTTTCTAATCTACAATTAGATTTGAGCAAGGCTTTAACTCCTGCATATAATTGATCATGAGGAAGAAAACAAACCTCACTTACCGGGTCGCTTTCGAAAAGCGAGGTTCCTCTTTCGTCGTCGCTTTCTTCTGACGTCTCTCCCCCTTCATCAGTGCTCCCTTCTTGATGATTTGCCATCAACGCAAGTCCCTCATATTCTTGACCTTCTGACTTTTCTGACAAGGTCTCGTTGTCGAGTTGGATCTTCCTTTTGTTTAGTGTGACGATTTTTTATTTCTTATTCTATTCTTCATGCAATTCTAGGAATTTCTCCCAGAGCTCTTTTGCCGAGTTGTAATTCCCAATGTGGTTGACTTCTTGTGCGGGAAGAACGGATAGTATATGAAATTCAGCTTTGTTGTTTGCTTCAAAGTTTGATTTCTCCTTCTTGGTCCACGACTCTATTTCTTTATCCTTGTTGTTGTTGTCTTTAGGAACTGAAAAACCATTTTTCATAATTAGTAGCAGTTCAATATTAGTTTTAAAAAATACCTGCATTCAGCACTTCCACATCATGAACTCCGCCTCAAAATTCGGCGAGTAGATTACGGCTCCAACCATTTTCTTGAAATTGTTGCAGTCGGCGGTTAGTCCTTCTGCGGCGACCTTTGCTCTGATACCATTTGTTGGATCAGGTTGGACCGGCTAGAGGGGGTAAATAGACGGTAAAAAAAAAATATGAAAGTGGAGGCACTCGTCTTTAAAAAAAACTTGGTTGCAACTAAGAATGTTGCTTCTAAGGCAGTGGACGCTCAATAAAAATCTCCTTGTGGCAGAGAAGCCTTACAAAAATAACACGCTAGACTTTAGAGAGTTTACATGAATGAATTAATTGAATGAATGAAAAGGCTGGAACTCTAAATCTATTTATAGCCTAAGAGAATAAATCTGGATTTTTGATTGTTGAGGAATTTTCTCTTGGCCATTGATCCATGGATGTAATCTGAACGGTTGATCTTGGATGGGATTAAACTGCATCCATTGGATCTGATTAAAGGATAAGGTTTTATCCTTTAAGACTTTTTCTTCTGCTCTAGACTTCGCTGTTGTAATATTCAAGTAGTAACATCGGCAGTTGCATCTTGTTATCACCAGCTATCCCAAGTAGTAATCATGATAACATATCATAGGTGAGGTCTTAGGATCGAGTTTTCTTAGCAGCAATTAAATTCTTCTTTTTTCGAGCGCCTTGTTTGACATGGTCAAACTGACCAGTCTTTTGGTTCTTCATCTTCTGGGTGATTTCTGGCCAACCGAAGTTAGGCTCACCCGAACCCGACTCCAGCCTTTCGCCCCTCGAGCGTCCTTCCTCCCGGCTTCTCATCCCTCGGACACCACGCACGTCCTTCTCACTCCACTGGCATACTCTTCCGTAGCTTCCGCGTCCCTCGGATTGTACCGAGCCCGTCGGCTCACTTCCCCCCACAATCCTTCTCATCTGCTACGTCTTACGCTCGACTTCCTCCATACCTAAGATCCTGCACACTTAGCAAAGGGATTAAACACACTAGGACCTATCTTAAATCGGTTGATCACATCAAAATCAACCAGGGGTACTCACAGATAGAGGGGGGTGAATATCGATTGTAAAAACTCTTGCGGAAAGTCGTAGAAAATTTGTCTTTCAGATCTTCATTCTAGACTCAGAGTTAGTAGCACATCGGAAAACAAAATGGAATAATAAAAGACGACACAAAAATGCACACGGGATTTTTACTTGGTTCCCAACCCCCCAGGGTCAGTACATCCAAGGCCTAAGCACGGGGATGCCCGTCCACTAATGGTCTCCTTTCCGGACTTTCAGGAGGCGGAGAAACCCATCTTACAGTGCAAGAGTTACAATCAAAAGATACGAAAATTACATGCAGAATAAAAAACAAACCAAAACAAAGAAGGTCGAAGACTCGGCCGATCTGGAACTCCGAAGTGCCGCGCACATCCTCCCGGAGCTTCCTTGCTCGCAGAGCTTTGTCGTTAGTGCTTTTCTTCCGTTCGAAAAGCTCAGAATGATCGTAGAAGTTGTGTCTTGAGCTGAGGGATCGATGCCCCTTTTATAGGCTTCATTGGCGTGCCTGTGTTGAAGGGGGCGCCTCATATAGCTTGGTCAAACTCCATCCTCACGTCGAACTCGCAGCAGTGGATAAAGGTTTCATCCAGGGCACCCTAGACATACAGGGTGCCCTGCATCATTGAGGAGCCTCCTTCAATGAGGCGCTTGGTTCCATTAGGGCGCCCTGGTTAATGGGGGCGCCCAGGAGCCCATTTTCTAGCCACGTTGTGTGTTTGTTTGCCTACTTTGTCTTCACTTTTAGGTACCTGCAAGATACATAAATACAAGGCAAACACATGTACAATCTTAGCCTTAACGAAATGGTTCTGACTTCGAGTTTCCGTGAAACCCTAGGTCGAACCGACGCCTAAGTTCCCACCCCCGGGAACGCGCCTTTCACCTACTCCTTTCAGGAGATGGTTGCCACCCGGCCCATCCGGTTGGACTTTTGCTTAGCCTTCGAGACTCTCGGATCTCGAGACGTCCGAACCTCGACCCGTCTCTACTTCTGCCCTTAGTCTTCACTCAGCTAAGTTGCTCAATCCCTCGGAGCAAGACTTCATGCCCAAACCCTAGGTCCAGGACTTCGGTGCCTAACCCTCGGCCAGGACTTAGTGCCCAATTCCTCGAACTAGGTCTTCGGTGTCCAACCCTCGGCCAGGACATAGTGCCCAATTCCTTGAACCAGGTCTTCATGCCAAACCCTGAGTCAGGTCATAGGTGCCCATCCCTCGGCCAGGACTTATTTCCCAATCCATGATCAGGACTTAGTGCCAAATTCCACGAACCAGGACTTAGTGCCTAAGTTAACTAGGACTTTGGTTTACTTTGGTACTTTTTTCTTGATTCACCCTTCCCTTGTTCAATGTATCAATGACATAAGCATATTGTCAAACATTGAAACACTTAGAGGAGGACATCACTGATGCATCTTGCACCAACGATCTCCCCCTTTTTGATGTTTGACAATATCTTAAGTTAGATTGGATGAAAGGGCTAAATTATAATCCTTGGAAAAAAATAATCTAAGTTTTGAAAATAAATTTTTATCCTTTGGGAGAAAATTCTAACTTCAGCACACTCTCCCCCCTTTTTGAAAAAAATATTTTGATTTCATTTGATCCTTTGGTAAGAGGAAAAAAAAATTTCTAACTTAAGCGCACTCTCCCCCTTTGTTATACATCAAAAATCACCAAAACACTTGCACCAACAATGAAAACATTTTTTTGTTTGAAGGTACTTAGTAAATATCTTTGAATGCATAGCAAAGAGCTAGTTAAAACTATAATTGCACCAAAAGAAAATTAATCTTACTTGAATTGCACCAAAAAAAATTACACTTTGTAAAGTATTGTGCAAATCAAAAAATAATATTTTGAACTTTCAGTAAACATTTTAAACTCAGAAGATTTTCACTTTAAAAATATTACCTTAGAAAAATTTCCAATTGAGAAAGATTTTCAAAAAGGATTGCATACATAAAAGATTTTAAAAAAATATGCACTTTTCAAAAATATTTCATTTAGAAATTTTTGCACTTTAAATGAGTACTTTGAAAAATATTGTACAAAAAACTTGTACTTTGAAAGATTTTTCCTTTGAAAAGTTTGTATATTGAAAAATCTGTACTTCGAAAAATATGTACTTTATAAAGATTTTATATTTTTGAAAAAATATTAGTACTTTTGAGAAATATTATACATTTTTGAAAAACATAAGTACTTTTTGAAGAATATTATCAATTTATGAAAAACATAAGTACTTTTGAAGAATATTATTAATTTTTGAAAAACATAAGTACTTTTGAAAAATATTATTAATTTTTGAAAACTGTAAGTACTTTTGAAAGATTTTATATAATTTTTGAAAAATATATGTACTTTTAAAAAGTATTATTCCCTTTTTGAAACATATAAGTACTTTTGAAAAGTATATTGACCTTTTGAAAAATGCAAGTATTGTTGAAAAAAATATATTTAGCTTTTTGAAAAAATACAAGTACCTTTGGAAAAAATATTGAGCTTTTTGAAAGATATAAGTACTTTTTGGAAAAATATTATTTTTTAAAATATAATATTTTACTTAACTTGGTTTCTTTTCCAGTCTGGCACTATCCTAGGAAACCTTGTTAACTACAAGGACATTTCCCTATGTGTCCTGGAAATTCTCCAAATTCAAGTGAATATTATTTCAAAAATGATTTTATAAGTCACAAAAAGAATTTTGAAAAATAAAATAATAGTATTTTGAAAGACAAATTACTTATGATTTCAACAGGATTTTAAAATTATAGTGCACGAAAACATATTATTTTGAAATGTTCAATAACTCTTTTAATTCGACCTCCCCCTAAACTTGATCAGTCCTAGGATGCTTGTTGACTACAAGTACTCTTCCCCTGAGTCTTTAGGGTTTGGTTCAGATCAAAAGAATTATTTAATAATTTCCAAAATAATTGCTAGAGAAAAAAAATTAGAAAAATACTTGTCAGACAGTTTTCTTTTGACTTAGACTCCTCCTAAATTTGACACATTCTAGGAGTCCTTGTAATCATGAAGAAGATTTCCTCTGTGTCTTTAGGGTTTATCAAAATCAAAAGAACAGTTTTGAATGATAGTATGGTAACTTTCAAGAAGATAATTTTTAGTAAATTTAATTTGGAATGAGAATAATTTTTAAAGCATAAGCCTTTTTGAAAACATACACGATAGTGATTTAAAGCAATATTTTCGAAAAACATTTTGAAGTGATAAGGATGTTTAAAGCATAATTTTTGAAAAACACTCTTAAATGATAGTGGTTTTTAAAGCACAATTTTTGAAAGATCCAAAAAAAAACTCCCCCTGACACCAACATCGTTTGACTCTATCTAAGTGTCTTAAGGGACTTTAATGTTGACCTAAGAGGCTTGTGTCTAATTGTGTATGTCAAACAATTTTTCAAAAAGATATACTTTTTAAAAATGTATAATATGTATAAACAGTCAGACAAGCATGAAATCTATAAAAACATTATTATGTTAAAGCACTATTTTAAAAATATATTTTTAGAAAAATATTCTAAGAATTTTGAAAAATAATTTTGAAAAATATTTTTCAATTTATTAGTCCTTAACATCTCACCCATTCTAGATGTCTCAGTACAATCAAGCAAGGTTGCCTTATAGGTGCATTGTGAGATGCTTGAATCATTTTTCTTAATTTATTGTTAAATCTAAGATTTAATCGAAACTTGTGTTAGATTCAAATTTATCAAATAGTAAAGTGAATTTGATTTTTGATAATCGGCTTCCAGGTCTTGGTGAGGCACAGAGACCTTCTTTGGTCGTAGCCTTATTGGAGCAACAACCCTTTCCTTGACAAAACCTTTTATTGAAAATTCATTTTCAAATTACTTCTTGAAAAATTTTGGTCTAACTAGCTTAGGTTTTGGATCGGTAGCTTCGGCTAGTTCCACCAGACGGCTTCCCTAACGTACTATCATCTCACCTCCACCTAACACTATGTTGTTCAAGTTTCAACTAGTCTTTTTCTTATAACCATTCTAAATCATGCATAAAATTAAACATGAATGACATGACATATAGTTTTAAAACATAGCAGATGCATGCCATGACAGTTATGCATCAGTCAAACAAGTCAAAACATTTTACTTAAGTTTCTAATAATGTATCAAATTCCTGATTTGATACATGTCGTATGAACCCGCAAATATGTCAACCCACTTTGACATATTTTAATTTTATTAAATTAATTATTATGGTTTGGGTAAGAATTTATTTAGATCGAGTTTAAATTATTTAAGAATTAATTGGATTTAAGTTAATTGAAGTTGAATTAATTACTTGAAGTTGAATTAATTAAGAGTTAATTGAAGTTAAATTAATTAAGAGATAATTGAAGTTAAATTACTTGAAGTTGAATTAATTAAGAGTTACTTGAAGTTGAATTAATTAAGAGTTAATTGAAGTTGAATTAAGAGTTAATTGAAGTTAAATTAATTAAGAGTTAATTGAAGTAAAATTAATTATTTGAAGTTGAATTAATTAAGAGTTAATTGAAGTTGAATTAAGAGTTAATTGAAGTTAAATTAATTAAGAGTTAATTGAAGTTAAATTAATTACTTGAAGTTGAATTAATTAAGAGTTAATTAAAATTAATTAAGAATTAAATTAATTAATAATTAATTAATTAAGATTTAACTTAAAATTAATTAAGGATTAATTAATTACGAATTAAAATAAAATTAAAATTAACGATTAATTAAAATTAAGAATTATTTGATTTTAATGTTAAATAAAGGATTAAGGTTTAAAAATTAATTAAAATTTAATTAAAGTTTTTAAGATTTATCTTGATTTAAATTTAAAAATTTCTTGGTTGGTTAAAAGTTGTGGGTTTAATTTCATCATTTTCATTATTTCGAAAATATCTGATTCATTTACTGTTTCTTCTTTATTTAATTTTTCAAGTTTTTCT
This sequence comes from Boesenbergia rotunda, assembly GCA_024364735.1. Classification (NCBI taxonomy): domain Eukaryota; kingdom Viridiplantae; phylum Streptophyta; class Magnoliopsida; order Zingiberales; family Zingiberaceae; genus Boesenbergia; species Boesenbergia rotunda. The sequence goes on along the minus strand of JAGFNQ010000601.1, from coordinate 34,948 downwards.
AACAATTTTGATTTGTTTGACTTTTTGTAAATTTTATTAACTATAGCCTTAATTGTAGAAAATTCATTTTCCTCCTCATCCTCATCATTAAAATCACATCCTTCTACATCTTCATAGTAGGTGGAGTAATTTGAGCCACTAGTTAATGTTTCAGGATTATCCAAGTAACTAATTAAATTATTATCTAAAAAGATTTTATTTTCAATATCCTCAGAAAAATTATCCTCTGAAAAACCTTCAGAAATATTTTCAATGTTATCCTTAACATGATCTTTAATATCCTCAAAAATATTTTCAGAAAAATCATGTTTATCCTCAGAAATATCTTTAGGATTAATTTCAAAATTTTCAGAGTTAATTTCAGAATTATCATTAGCATTTTCAGATTTAATTTCAGAATTATCAGTGAGATTATTTGAATTAATATCAGAAATATCCTTAAAATTATCAGAATTAATTCTAGAAATAACCTTAAAATTGTCAGAATTAATTCTAGAAATATCCTTAAAGTTATTAGAATTAATTTTTGAAATTATTGAATTGACATTAAGGATTAAAGAGTTAATTTCTGATATTTTAACCTTATCTACATTTTGTAACTGATCATGCAAGATATTTATTTGACTATGCAATAATTCCAATTTATCAGAAAAATTATCTAAATTACCATATGACAGTGCATTAATTTGTAAATTTTTGAAACGTAAATTTTTCGTACCTTTGCTGGACACTTATTCATGTAGGGTCCATGCTTTTGACATTTGAAGCACTACACGTGACTCTTGTCCCTCTGGACACCGGGTGCTGGTACTTCCTTTGCTGCCGGCGGTGAAGGACGAGTCTTACGAGTAGGACACTGATTTTTATAGTGTCCTCTCTCCCTGCACTTAAAACATATAATATGGAATTTAAAATTGACCATAATAAAAAAATTATACCTGATTCACCCCTGGGCTCCCCCTCAACTCCTGGCGTCTTTGCTCCGTCGGCTGTTAGTCCGGTGAAGAGCGACCAGGCTCTGATACCACTTGTTGGACCGATGCCGTCGATAGAGGGGGATGAATATCGATCGTAAAAACTCTTGCGGAAACTCGTAGAAAATTCATCTTTCGGATCTTCATTCTAGACTCAGAGTTAGCAGCACAACGGAAAACAAAACGGAATAATAAAAGACGACACAAAAATGCACAAGGGATTTTTACTTGGTTCTCAACCCCCTAGGGTCAGTACATCCAAGGCCTAAGCATGGGAACGCTCATCCACTAATGGTCTCCTTTCCGGACTTTCCAGAGGCGGAGAAACCCGTCTTACAGTGCAAGAGTTACAATCAAAAGATACGGAAATTACGTGCAGAATAAAAAATAAACCAAAACAAAGAAGGTCGAAGACTCGGCCGATCTAGAACTCCGAAGTGTCGCGCACTTCCTCCCGGAGCTTCCTTGGTTGCAGAGCTTCATCGTTAGTGCTTTTCTTCCATTCGGAAAGCTCAGAATGATCGTAGAAGTTGTGTCTTGAGCTGAGGGGTCGAAGTCCCTTTTATAGGCTTCATTGGGGTGCCTGTGTTGAAGGGGGCGCCTCATATAGCTTGGTCAAACTCCATCCTCGCGCCGAACTCGCAGCAGTGGATAAAGGTTTCATCCAGGGCACCCTGCATCATTGAGGCACCTCCTTCAATGAGGCACCTGGTTCATTAGGGCGCCCTGTTTAATGGGGTCCCCCAGGAGCCTATTTTCCAACCGCATTGTGTGTTTGTTTGCGTGCTTTATCTTCACTTTTAGGTACCTGCAAGATACATAAATACAAGGCAAACACATGTACAATCTTAGCCTTAACGAAATGGTTCTGACTTCGGGTTTCCGCGAAACCCTAGGTCGAACCGACGCCTAAGTTCCCACCCCAGGGAACGCGCCTTTCACCTACTCCTTTCAGGAGATGATTGCCACCCGACCCATCCGGTTGGACTTTTGCTTAGCCTTTGAGACTCTCGGATCTCGAGACGTCAGAACCTTGACCCGTCTCTACTTCTGTCCTTAGTCATCGCTCAGCTTAGTTGCTCATTCCCTTGGACCAAGACTTCGTGCCCAAACCCTAGATCCAGGACTTCGGTGCTCAACCCTCGGTCAGGGCTTAGTGCCCAACTCCTCGAACCAGGTCTTCGGTGCCCAACCCTTGGCCAGGACTTAGTGCCCAATTTCTCGAACCATGTCTTCGTGCCCAACCCTCGGTCAGGTCTTAGGTGCCCAGCCCTCGGCCAGGACTTATTGCCCAATCCATGATCAGGACTTAGTGCCCAATTCCACGAACCAGGACTTAGTGCCTAGGTTAACTAGGACTTTGGTTCACTTTGGTACTCTTTTCTTGACTCACTCTTCCCTTGTTCAATGTATCACTGACTTAAGCATATTGTCAAACATTGAAACACTTAGAGGAGGGCATCACTGATGCATCTTGCACCAACATAAGGCTCAATGTATCATATGCTCTAAGTGTCACAAATAGATACCAGTTAAATCCATACATGGATCATTGGGTAGCTATCAAGACAATCCTAAAGTACTTAAGAAGAACTAAGGATGTATTTTTGGTATATAGAGTTGGTGATATGGTAGCATGCGGGTATACTGATGTAAACTTTCAGATGGACAAGGATGACTCCAAGTCTCAGTTTGGATATAGATTCACATTAAATGGAGGTGTAATAAGTTGGAAGAGTTCCAAGGAAAACACTATTGTAGATTCTACCACTGAGATGGAATACATTACGATTTCTGAAGCAGCAAAGGAAGTGGTTTGAATCAAGAAGTTCATCATTGAACTTGGAGTGGTTCTGACCATTATTGAAGCATTACCACTTTACTACCACAACAATGGGGTTATCATGCAAGCAAAGGAACCAATGTCTCACCAATGATCCAAAATGTACTTTGCCACTATCATTTGATCAAAGAGATTATTAGTAGGAGAGAAATACAAATAGATAATAATCCTACCAAAAGAAACCTGTCGGATCCTTTGACAAACGCTCTATCACAAAGTAAGTTTGAAAGTCACATTCAGACCTATGGTATTGGATATCATGGTCATTGACATTAGGCCAAGTGGGATTATGTTATCTTTGAGAGATGTCCTAAGGCAATTGTCTTATAATATGTATTTTTATTGGATAAATAGAGTTTGACTATTTGAGTGCACATTTTTATATGTATGATTAGATCTTAAACTTATTTACTAAATGCCCATATATGATTCATAGCATGAAAGAACTTGTGATTGGATTACAACTAGTGAGTATGTTTATATGTGTAATGTTTATATGTGTAAGTATGAACGTATTAAAATCTTTCCTAGTCAACAAATTAATGTATTTGGATAGCATCAGTTGTGTGAGACTAGAACGGGTTATACTCCTTGGTCTAACCAAGTAACTGTTCCTCACTAGTTGGAGACATTAAAATGTCGAGAGTTAAACGTGGATGCTAGTTATGGTAACTAGTTCATTGGAATAACCTAAACTTTATATAACTCTATATATATATAGATTGTCAATGATGATCTCATTATAGCTCGAGTGTAGGTTTCCTTCAACTTGAGGTATTTAGGTTACCATGGTGATGGAGACTTATACTTTGACATCTTAAGTAAGTATCTCTGTGAAGGTGTGGACTTGGGATGATTGAGTATGTCAAAGTGTCCGAAGGTGATTGGATAGCTCATAGAGAATTCACCACTCCGCGCAAGGAGATATATATCCTATGACCATTTGTTAGGATTATTATTTAAAGTCTTTGGCCAAGCATCACATGTTAAGAGTATGATACTCTTGGATACATGTCTAAGTAATTTAAATCCACAGGACGAGAAAGTATTACTTGAGCTAGGTGTGACATAGTCAGCCTAGTGGGGATTGACACAAAGACCATGCCCTAAACCAAGTGAGTATAAGATGAGTGAAAGGAATGAGTCACGATTCATTATAGCTACTAAAGGAGTCAGAAAAGGATTTGGAACCAAGCATTGATTTTTCTGTCAATTGGAAGTCATGATGTACTACTAGGTGTCACTCATGATCTATTTATAATTAAAATGATTAATTATGAATGACTAACATAACCGGGAACCTATTGGACACATGCTACTAGTTTATTAGAGAGCCTTAAAGATGAGTTCGAGAATTGAATTTCAAATCTAAAGAGACTGAGTTTGGTTAGACCAAAAGAAGGACAAATACGGAAAGATATTTATTGAAATGGAATAGCGGATGAGCCACGCCTATTGTAGGTGAGATGGATTTATTATGGTTTAATAATAAACCAAAAAGAGTTTGGTTTAGTTATGAAGCAAGGTGGTCTAATAATAAACTAAAAGAGTTTGGTTTAATTGTTAGTAGGAGCCCTAGAGCCAATTATGTGATGATTGACTAGGGACTTTTGTACCATATCTATTATTAATAAAGGCAAAGTTTGGTTATTATACTTACTTTATATTTGTGTCAAATAACTAAGTATAATAATGTCCTTGGGTAGTAGTTTCTTATCTATATCATATCGATTGGTTGAATTGATAGTGAGATAATATAGAGAATACTATACTAAATCATTCCCTAGTCAAGCATTAATATTCAAGGACAATATTAATGCATGGAAACTAGCATGTAGGTCAATTGATGACTTGAGCTCACAAGTCATGGTTATGTGATATCAAGTTAACACATCGGTATACATTAGAGAATGTGTACTGAAATAACCTTCCATGAGAAAGTTTCATAGATTATCATATGAGTGTCATAAACTTTCTCATGTGACTATTAGTATGAATAGTCCTTAGACCTGAAGTCACTACAGTTCCTTACATAAGGAGTTATATACTTTGGTATCGTCAAACGTCACCCATAACACGGTGGACTATAAAGGTGATCACTGGGTATGTAATAAATTATGCATAGGGATGTGAGTGATGTAGATGGTATCTATCCCTCCCATATGACGGGAGTGATATCTATGGGCCCCTTGATCGAGTAGGACTATTAAAACACATGGTCATGCTCAAATAAGTCAATATGAGATATCGAGCTCATTGGTTTTAGTGAGTCTACTTGGGGATCAAGAAATACAAATATTGATATTGAGGATGACACAAACTATGCCTTGGTCAATCTAAATATCGAGAATAGAAGGACAAGGTCATACATTGTCACAGTCATGGAGGTTAAGTCAGATCTCAATTTTCTCGTCACTTCGGTAGCAATGATGCATTGTTAGATGTCGTTCATTGCTTATGTGTCTAAAGCAATTTAGATATATTGTCAACGTTACGAGAACGTATTGGGTCACACACTAAGGACACAATGCTTCAGAGATTAATTGATCTTAGTTTGACTAAGATTTGATCCAAATTGGATTAATTGAGTTAGACTCAAGTGAATCCAATTGGATTATGGGATTGGGTCTAATTTGGGTTAGACTCATTTAGATTAAACTTAATCACATTTGAATGAGATATTAATTCATTAAAATGTTTAATGAATTAATAATAGAGGAAGATGAATGGTTTTTTCTTCATTGGATGAAGAGAAGGTGAATAGTCAAAAATGTGAAACATGTGTTTCATTGGTTTTATTGGCTTTAATGTGGGCAAGCTAAAGAGACAAAAACTCTTCATATTCATGAGATGAATATAAAAGAGTTCTTCTTGCATTTTGGATGGGTGTTAGTCATTTTTCTTCCTCTCTTCTTCCTCTTCTCCCTCTTTGGCCGAAACCCATCTTTGGGGTTCTTAGTATTTTTGTAAACTATCTCAAATTATTAGCATAACTAAGGTAGTTCTTCTTCAAAGTTGAGATATCATATTCATGTGGATACGTATAGAGGCACGGGCACTTGAACGTGGAAGAGATCTAGTGTATCTTGGACGAGCGAGATAAGCGAAGGGCATGCTCCAAAAGTATATACTTTAGATAGATCTATTAGATAGATGAACTTCGTATGAGTTTTCTTTCGCATGGATCGCTCGAGGGATCCTTTTTCCACTGCGAATTTTATTATCATGTCGTATAAGATTCCCTACAATGGTAATAGAGTCACTTGCGAAAGATCGTACAAAATTTTTATTTATATGCGATATAGACGTAGGACATAATTTTGTTATGAGTTGTATTGATGGTATGAGCATAATTTTGTCGAGATGCATAAGTGTTGTGTTCATCAAACTAAAAAGGCTATAACATCATCATTCATATGAATGTATGCTATAGTCCGATTGCTCTTGACAAAATATTATAACATTTGGTGTTCATGTTGATGAAGTTGCGTCAGTCTGTTGTGAACATATTGTGAAAAATCTTTCATGGTTTGTTATGAACAGATTGTGTGTTTTTGTCGCAAGGATGCATCAATGAAACAAGAAGGGTCTCGGATTCTCTTTTGATGGATCTAGGGCAGCGAATCATTCAAGGAGTCAACAAAAGAAATTTTGTTTCAGGGGCGCCACCCCTGCGCCCCCGCAAGGGGCGATGCCCCTTGACCTCGCTCGCTAACCGGCTAGCGGGGCAACCATGAGGTTTCTACTTATGAGTGATTTTTGCACTCATAATAAAACTAATGTCCCAGATCTATTATGTGTGATTGATGACATAGTGCATAGTTATAACCTTAACGCCAATGTGATTGGATGTATGTGTGTGTACATGTTGTAATGTAATTCATAATATAGCCTGTGTGTTATACGTTATCTCTATTTTTCTAGTTGTAAAATAGATTTAGACTCAAGTGTTTCTAATTTGTAATGTACAAAACGAGAAGTGGAATTTCCATTAAAATATGAAGTTACAAGAAGAATGCCGACGACACATGATGACCGAAGGATGCACTTGGAGAAGATGTTATCCCTAGGTTGATCATCGATTTTCTCATTAGCTTGAGAGAATTGTAGTATACAGGTCATAACCATGTTACGTTTTATTACTTATATATTGATATATGCAATGAGTGTATATGATGCATGATTAGATAAACATTTATCTTAATTAAGTCAACTCGATATACCTACCAAAGTTTGGTACTCATTATTACCTCGATCATTTGTTGTTGGGTTTGCCAAAGTAAAGCAACACATTTTATCTTAGTAGAGTACGAGAGAACAATTGTGATGTTCCGCTATCGAACTTTGGGTGAGACTTAACTAAGTCACCTCAATTGGATTGAAAAACTTAGAGGCATATTCCAAAAGTTGGGTAAGAGAACAATTATACTAAGTCTTGGGCGATTAGCCAAAGCTAACTCAAGATAATGTGTAATGTGGATCTTGACCTTTTGTTCCAAGAGTTGCGTAAGATATAATTGGTAAAATATTTTCTACCTAATTATACTAAGTTTTCGGCAATTAGCCAAAGCTAACTCAAGATGAAGTATAATATGGATCTTGTCACACATGAATATGACCGCTATTTGGTTTGAAGCTACTAGTGTGGGTAAATTGAGTTTGCCTACATCCATGACTAGCCCCTACCGATGTTCTACGATTCAGTAGTATATCATTTAATTGAAGACTTAATTAAATAATCATGATATGATACTTATTTCTGCATATTTTATTGTTGTAAATCACCATGTCATCAAACACGTCAAATACTCTCTCTCCATGATTTGTCCTTGAGAAGGATAAGCTCTACGGAGCTAATTTCCTGGACTGGTACAAAAACTTGAGGATCATTCTCAAACAAAACGAAAATTGTACGTCCTAGAGCAACCACTTCTAGAAGCACCCACCACTACCGCCACTTGCGTTGAAAAAGATGCTTACAAGAAGCATCAGGTTGATGCACTCGATGTATCATGCCTCATGCTTGCCACCATGAACTCTGAGCTTCAAAAGCAACATGAGAACATGGATACACATGATATGGTTGAGCACCTAAAACAACTATATCAACGGCAAGCTAGGCACGAGCGGTTTGAAGTGTCTAAGACCCTATTTGCATGTAAGATGCAAGAAGGAGAACTCCTGTAGGAAGTCACGTACTCAAGATGATTGGATATGTCAAGAATCTTGAAAGACTAGGATTTCCACTGGGCTAAGAATTGGCCACGGACTTTATCCTGCAATCATTGTCGGAAGGGTACAATCAATTTGTCATGAACTATAACATGAACGAAATTGACAAGCCTTAGCCTAAAATGCTCAGCATGTTGAGAACTGCTGAACTTAATCTCAAGAAAACCAAAACCAGTAATGTACTGATGGTACAGAAGGGTAAAGACAAATGAAAGCCTAAGGGCAAGGGTAAGACCCAAGCCAAAAGCAAGGTCAACTCTACTGCACTGAAGGCCAAAGGCAGGGTGCCTAAGGAAGGGACCTGCTTCCACTGTGATGAGACTGGACATTAGAAGAGGAACTGCAAACTCTACCTGGAGGAAGTAAAAAAGAAAAGAAGTGAGACTTCAGCCTCAAGTATTTTTGTTATAGAAGTCAATCTATCTATTTCTTCTTCTTGGGTATTAGATATCGGTTGTGCATCTCACATTTGTACTAATGTATAGGTGTTAGTGATATGAGAGAAGTGTCCTAAGGCAATCACCTTATGATTGTAATCATTTATTCTAATAAATGAATATTCACTATTTGAGTATACATGTTTGTGTATTTGATTGAGATCTTAAACTCATTTACTGAATGTCCGCAATACAATTCACAGCATGAGAGAATTTGTGATGAATTCACAACTAGTGATTATCTCTAAATGTGCAATTGTGAAGTATTGAAATTATCCCTAGTCGATGAATTGATAAATACGGACACTATCAATTCTGTTGAGACTATCATGGGTTATTCTCTAATTAGCTGATTCTCACTGGCTGGTGACATTGAGATGTCCGGAGATAAACATGAATGCTAGTTAAGGGAACTAGTTCATTGGAGTGACTGGCTGTAAAACTTCATATGGTAGTCTACATATAGATATGTCAGTGAAGTTCTTACTGCAGCTTAAGTGCGATGTTCCTTTGACTTGCGGTGTTCAAGTCATCTTGGTCATGGAGACTTATACTTTGACATTGTAAGCAAGCATCTCCAAGGAGGTGTGGACCCAGGATGATTGGGTATAAGCCGAAGTGCCCGAAGATGTTTGAACAACCTACAAAGGATTCACCACTCCTTGTGAGGAGATGTATACTCGAGGCCTATCGTCGGATTGTTACTCAAAGCCTCTGGCCAGAGCATGACATGTTCAGAGTATGAATCTCTTAAATACATGAGAGTAATTAGAATCCGTAGGACGAGAAAACGTTACTTGGGCTAGGTGTGACATAGTCAGCCTAGTGGGGACTGACACACATAGACCATGTCCTGAACCAAGTGGGTATTAGATGGTGAAGGGAATGGGGCATGATTTATTATAGCTGCTGAAGGGTTTCAGAATTGTTTCTGAGGTCAACCGTTGATCTTTCGATTACTTGGGGATAATGATGTACTACTAGGTGTCACTCATGATCGTTCTATAATTGATTAATTATAGACGGACAACATAAATCGAAAGCCTATTTAGTCACACGCACTACGAGTAATCCGAGGGATTTAAAACGAGTTGAAAATTGGATTTTCCAATCAAGAGAGATTAAGTTTGGTTGAGCCAAACGATAAGTCGAATCTGAATTGTTCAGAGATGCATCGGAAGCGTAAAATGGCTAAAGTCTTTTGAAGACTTAATAGATAAATTAAATAAGTTTAATTCATTGGGGCTTGGCTTGGATGGGTCGGCCAAAGAGGGCCTCCATCCTCTTTGCTTGGCCGGCCACAACAAAGGGAGAGAACCAAGTTTTTGGTTCAATTTATAAAATAAACCAAGTGTGGTTTGTTTTATAAAATTATGGATGATATAAATTTTTATATAATAAACCAAGGTTTGGTTTATTTTTCATGAAAATTAAAATGAACCATGGATTGGTTTATTTTATAAAATCATTCATGGATTGATTTACCATGATAAGGAAATTTATTCCATAGGAGAGAAGATTTTTATCATGAATTAAAATATGATTTTAACCATGATATAAAATCAAACTTGGCATGATGGAATAAGTTATTCCATATTTGAGAGGCTTGATGGTTGAGAGGCCACTATATAAAGGACCCAAGGCAAGGCTTGGGTGTGAATCAAAGAGACGAAGGCATAGGCTCTCTCCCTCCCTTTCTCTCCTTCTCTTCTCCCCTTCTTGCCGTGCGCCAACCATCCCCAAGAAGGAGCACCAGCTGGCCATCCTTTTGTGGTTAGTCTTCCGACTTCTCTCTTTGTTTTTCTCGTCGCATTCTCGGAGAATCTAGTAGTTCTCGAGAACACGAAACTCGTGGCTTTGCGAAGTCATCCCGAAGATACTCGGCGTGGACGCGAATAGAGGCAGAGCTTCCAAGGGATGCTTACGGTTGGATCTCGTCCCTTCCTTCGAGTTACGCGAGGTAATATGTAAATTAGTTTACGTTTCTGTAAAATTTCAAATATATGATCATGTCTACACAAGATAAAATTGCATGCTTAGATGTGTAGTTAAATAATTTGAGAAATTATTTATGCTAAACCTTCCGCTGCACGTAATTAATTTTTAAAATTACGAACCCGCATCCATGTTAACATGCACCCGGTCCCAACAACAGGGCCTTCGAAGAGCTAGATCGTTGACAAAGGGTGAAGTGGACCTATGAGTAGGCAATGACGTAAGAGTTGCTGCTATAGCTGTAGGAACATATTCCTTATCTTTTCCCACTGGACTTATCTTAGAACTAGAGGAGTGCTTTTATGTACCTACACTAACTAAGAACATAATTTTTATAGCTTATTTGGACAAAAAATGCTTTTCATTTATCATAAAGGATAAATACTGTTCTATAATATTAAATGGCATATTCTATTATAGTGCACCACTTATGAATGGACTCTATATTCTAGACTTAGAGAACTCAATCTATAATATAAACATCAAACGGTTCAAACCAAATGATTTGAACCAAACATATCTTTGGCATTGTCGCTTAGGTCATATAAATGAGAGTCATATATCCTAGCTCCATAAGGATGGATTACTAGATTCATTTGATTTTGAATCATATGAGACATGTGAATCATGTCTTCTAGGCAAGATAACCAAGACTTCATTTAGTGGACACGGTAAAAGAGCGATAGACTTGTTAGGACTTATACATACTTATGTATGTGACCCTTTCAATGTCGTAGCTAAAGGAGGCTATCAATACTTCATCACTTTCACTGATGATATCAGTAGATACGACTATGTGTATCTCATGAACCACAAGTCGGAATCCTTTGAAAAGTTCAAAAAATTCAAGAGTGAAGTACAAAACCAACTTGGTAAGAGTATTAAGATGCTTCAATCAGATCGAGGTAGTAAATACCTTAGCCAAGAGTTTCATGATCATTTAGCTGAGTGTGGGATCATATCCCAACTCACTCCACCTGGAACGCCACAGTGGAATGGTGTGTCTGAGCGGAGAAACCGTACTTTATTAGATATGGTACAATCGATGATGAGTTTGACAGATCTTCGTACTTCCTTCTGGGGATTCGCTCTAGAGACGGCTCTTTTCAAACTTAACCGAGTTCCATCAATAGTCATCATAAAGACACCATATACGATATGGACTGGGAAGAGTCTCACGATGTCTTTTAGGAAGATTTGGGATTGTGAGGCTTACGTTTGACGTTAAGTGTCAGAGAAATTAAGACCTAAATCAGACAAATGCTATTTTGTAGGATATTCCAAGGTAACGAAGGGATAATATATTTTCAATCCCATGCTAGGCAAAGTGTTTGTCACTAGAAATGGTATTTTTCTAGAAAGAGAGTTTATCTCTAGAAGAAATAGTAGAAGTAAAATTCATCTTTAAGAAGTTTAAAATGCAGATAGTACTGAGGCCTTGACGGACATTGAACAGGCACCACAAGTGTTGTGGATCATGAGATTGTTGCACAAGAAGTTATAGAGCAACAACCTGTTCAAGTAGACCAACTTCTTCACAGATCTGATAGGATACGTCGTCAGCTTGAGAGATACTCATTTATCTTGTTTGACCATGATGACGTTATGCTTGTTGAGTTAAACTGTAGGATCGATTTCGTACGCTAGAGGGGGGTGAATAGCGCTTGTTCGAATTCTCTTCCTACACGGTTAGTTGCGCAAGCGGAATATATAATAAAATAAAAACTAACAATGTAAAGAACAACGCTAACACTACCGATTTACTTGGTATCCACCCCGAAGGGTGACTAATCCAAAAATCCGTCGGTGGATCACTCCCCAGATAACCTCCGGCTAGCCCTTGTCGCTCCTTGTGGGTGGAGAAACCTCGGCACACCACCAAACACACTCTGAGCACAAAGAGACTACTAACAAGCCTTAACCAAGCTTGTTTCGTCAAGAGTTTCAGCCACCACGAAGTTCTCTTTAAATAGAACTAAAGCTGAAACCCTCGCACCAATCGACTGCTCCATGGGCAGTCGACTGGTGCCACTGAAATTCGACTGTTGCAACCCCCAACATTCGAATTTCAGCCAACTCACCAGCCGCTACCAGTCGACTGCTCTCAGGGCAGTCGACTGGTCCCCAGCCAAAAAACTCACTGTGAGTTTAATCAGTCGACTTCCCCAGTGGCAGTCGACTGCCCCACTCACATACCTAGGGTTTCCCTTCCCGAGTACACTTCTCTCAGCACTCGAACCCTAGGATTTCCCTAGTACAATCACACATCACCCGTACTCTCACGATTTAACTGACTCTTCATCAGCAGCCTCGACTATTGCCTTCGCGCCCTCTTCATCTTCTTCTCCCGTCCCTCGAATGCACGCAAGCCTCCAGCTTGCCTCCATGCCATCCTTCACGCATGCCTCGAAGTCCGCGCCCCTTAGCTCATCGTCCCTGCTCTCCATAGTCCCTCAGGTGCGCACACAAGCCCACGGCTTGTCTCCATGCCACCCTTCACCGTACTGAGGTCGTCCAGCTAAGCCAATATGTGTAACCTGCACAACCTGCACACTCACATACACATATCAAATACACAAGGGTAAACGTAACTTAAACCCTTTGCTCAAACATCAAAACACTTGGTCACCCCAGAACACAGATTGCCTCAACAATCTCCCCCTTTTTGATGTTTGACAATATGTTTAAGTTGTTGGGACCGGGTGCATGTCGACAAGGATACGGGTTCGTAAAATTTTAAATTTTTACGTGCAGCGGAAGAATTAGCATAATAATTTCTCAAATTATTTTAACCACGTATCTAGCATGCGACCTTATGATGTGTGGAGATGATCATAAATTAAAACTTTTGCGGAAAAGTAAACTAATTTACTTTGTACCTCGCGTAACTTGAAGAAAGGGACGAGATCCAACCGTAGCGTCCCTTGGAAGCTCCGCCTCTATTCGCGTCCACGCCGAGTTCTCTTCGGGATGATTTCGCAAAGCCACGAGTTTTGTGCCGACGAGAACTACTCGATTCTCTAAAGGCACAACTAGAAGATCAAGAGAGAAGATAGGAAACTAACCACTAAGAATCGGAATCTAAATTACGGGAAGGAAGGAAATGCTATCCGCTTCTTCTTCTTCTTGTTCGGCTCCTTCTTGGTGATGGTTGCTTGCGCCGGCCCTAGGAGGAAGAGGCGCCGGCCCTAGGTGGAGGAGCTTGGGCGCCGGCCCTAGGAGGAGGGGATGTGGGTGCCGGCCCTAAGGGGAAGGGAGAAGAGAATAAGAGAGAGAGAGAGAGGGAGCTACTAATCTCTTGATAACTCAATTGATTGGAATTCAAGGCTTGCCTTTGGTTCCTTTATATAGTAGCCTCTCCCTTGCCAAGTCTCTCTTTTAACGGAATTAACGGAATTAGTTTTCATAAGAAATTTATCTTATAAATTCTCTTATGAATTATTCCGTTTAAACCAAGTTTTATTATAACTAACTTTATAATAAAACAAATTCATCTCTCTAATTATTGAATAAATTTTACAAGAAATTTATAAACTTTCTTTTTATGAAAAAATCAATTCATAATTGATTTTATAAAATTAAAATAAACCATTCCATGGATCATTTTAATTTCCATAAAAGAATAAATTTCTATAAATTTATTTATATAAATTTCTCTACACAAATTTATTTATCCATAATTTATAAAACAAATCGCGCTAGATTTATTTTATTAATTAAACCAAATAAATTGGTTTCTTCCCCTTGTTGTGGCCGGCCAAACCAAAGGGATTTAGCACCCTCTTTGGCCGGCCAAACCAAACCGAACCGATCACGAATTAAACTCATTTAATTCGCCCGATAAGCCTTCAAAAGACTTAGCCATTTTAAGTTTCCGTTGCGCCTCTGATTAACTCAGATTCGACTTATTTCTCTTGATCGAAAAATCCAATTTTCAACTCGTTTTAAATCCCTCGGATTACTCGTAGTGCATGTGACTAAATAGGCTTTCGATTTATGTTGGTCGTCTATAATCAACTAATTATAGAAGGATCATGAGTGGCACCTAGTAGTACATCATGACCCCCAATCAATCGAAAGATCAACGGTTTGATCTTAGAAGTAATTCTGAAACCCTTCAGCAGCTCTAATGAATCGTGCCCCATTCCCTTCACCATCTTATACCCACTTGGTTCAGGACACGGTCTATTTGTGTCAGTCCCCACTAGGCTGACTACGTCACACCTAGCCCAAGTAGTGTCTTTCTCGTCCTTTGGATTTCTAATTACTCTCATGTATTTAAGAGACTCGCACTCTAAACATGATATGCTCTGGCCAGAGGCTTTGAGTAACAATCCGACGATAGGCCTGGGTATACATCTCCTCGCAAGGAGTGGTGAATCCTTTGTAGGCTGCTCAAACATCTTCGGGCACTTCGGCTTATACCCAATCATCCTGGGTCCACACCTCCTAGGAGATGCTTGCTTAAGATGTTAAAGTATAAGTCTCCATGACCAAGATGACTTGAACACCGCAAGTCAAAGGAACATCGCACTTAAGCTGCAGTAAGAACTTCATTGACATATCTATATAGATTACCATATGAAGTTTTACAGCTAGTCACTCCAATGAACTAGTTTCCTCAACTAGCATCCATGTTTATCTCCGGACATCCCAATGCAACCAGCCAGTGAGAATCAGCTGATTAGAGAATAACCCATGCTAGTCTCAACAGAATTGATAGTGTCCATTTTTATCAATTCATCGACTAGGGATATTTTCAATACTTCACAATTGCACATTTACAGATAATCACTAGTTGTGATCCCATCACAAATTCTCTTATGCTGTGAATTGTATTGCGGACATTCAATAGATGAGTTTAAGATCTCAATCAAATACACAAACATGTATACTCAAATAGTGAATTATCATTTATTAAAATAAATATTTACAATCATAAGGCGATTGCCTTAGGACACTTCTCTCATATCACTAACATAAGTTAGGGAAAACAAATAGTGATATATAGCAAAAACAATGCTAAATAAATGCATATGCAATGGATACATGGATCCTATCCCAAGGCTCCCCTCACCTAACCCTCCAAGTTAGGAATTTTTCACACCTAACCCTCCAAGTTAGAAATTTTCACACCTAACCCTCCAAGTTAGGACTTTTTAACACCTAACCCTCCAAGTTAGGACTTTTCAACAAAACGGACATTTTAAAGCTTCTCCAAAGCTCCTACACACTGGACTTACAAAGGCTTTTTAAGAACCTCTCCAAAGTCCCCCTTACGCCAAGAATGGAGCAAACATGCTCTCCCTTAATCTCAGCTCCCCCTAAACCTAGGGTTTCCCGCAAATGCGTGTTTGATTTCCCACTTAAACTCAACACTTCTCCCCTTTGCCATACATCAAAAAGACCCCAATAATATCCTAATTATCGGTTCTTTTAATCCCTAATGGTCCTAAACACAGTGTACTAACCGCCCATACACTTGTTTTACGCCATTTGGACACCGAATCAACTGCTGATATACAAATCAGCCCTGGGCAGTCGACTGCCCCCCATGGCAGTCGACTGATACTCTAAATATTAGTTTTCTGGCCAAATTCAGAAATTCTCCAGAAATTCCACAAATCTCTAAAAATTTCCAAATTTTGTGGAGAACTTTATGGTACCCATACCTACTTGGGAAAAATACATTCCACAATGTATCTATCATAATTCCCAAGTTGGATATAAAATTCAAAAATTTCCTATGAAGATTAAGGCAAACAAGGGCAACCTCCCCCTTAACCTATGTCTTCTCCCAATTTTCATTTTCCAAGGTTAAGTTCTACCCAACTTGACACCATAAACCCAAAGTTAAGTTATACCCAACTCAACTTCCAAGTTCTTCCCCCTTTGACACTATCAAATAATTGCCCCCAAGCAACCTTTCCCTTAGTGCCAAAAAGAACTCAACAAAGCCCCGAAAAACTCTAAAGGTTTGCAAGCACACTTGCTAGGATATATCCTATCCTAGAAATATATGGTTTCATGAAGATTATAAAATGTGCTTGACTTTTGGTACATATCTAATTTCCTTAAAAATTTGGCATTTCGTATCAACTTTCAAGTCTATCCATGATTCCTTGTGTTTGCCAACTCTAACCATTATCAATTTACACAAGGAATTGTCCTCAATTTTCTCCCTTTTCATTTCTTAATCCTAGATTCATATGGGCTTCTAAATTTTTCTTGAATTCATCAAAAGCTTCAATATCATCCAATGAACTTTAAGCACTCATTAATCCTTATAATATCAACCCATGACATAGAATCTCATAAGGCAATATAACCCTTTCCTATGTTTCCAATTTTGCAATTTCTTATCATCTAATAGGCCCTTTTTGCATACTCTCACTAATCAGTCGACTGCCCATATGGCAGTCGACTGCCAAAACGAAAAGAGAGTTTCTGGGCTGAGACCAGTCGACTGCCCCTTGGGCAGTCGACTGGTACCTGAATTTCAGGTTTTTCAGTCCAATTTCAGTAATGCCTAGATAATTCTACAAATCTCCGAAAAATCTGAAATTTTGTAGGGAGATTTGTGAAGCCTATATCTACTTGGGAAAAATATGTTTCCAAACAAATGTACTCCGGATCCCAAGATTGGCACTAAACTCAACTTCCCCTAAAGTGTATCATTTAACCTTCTCCCAAAAGTCCTAATTGAGACTTCTCTTCAATGCATCTTCTTATACTTGATCAAAATTCATTTCGATCACCAAGTTATGTGGCATTTTCACATTAAAAACCAATTTTCTTGAATATAACCCTATTTTCATCCTTTTTTCCCTAAAATCCCTTTTAATGTGCCAAAACCTAGGATTAAGACTTACCCAAGTCTTCCAACCCTTTTTGGCACATTTCACCTAATTTCCTAGGAGAGAAACTCTTGAGATCCATTTACCATGGACCCCAAAGGCTCCTAGATCTCCCCTTGAGCTCTGAGCCCTAGCCACCTCCCTAGGTGACTCTACCCACACTAGACCACACCGGGGTGTCCCCGATGACTCTTGGCCTACAAAATGAACCTTCTTAACCTTAGATACCTTGTCTTTGGTTAAGTTGTTCCTTCTACCCTCAAATGGCACCCCCTTGCTATTTTTGGTCTTCCCCTTCTTGCCAAGATTATTTGCTTCCCTAGCAAACTTCTTTTTGTTGGCCTTGGAGGTCTTAGACCGGTAGCCCAGCCTTGATCTATCATAGTTAGGTTTTAGACTACCCAACACCATATCTAGACCCTTAGATCCAATCTTGAATCATTCTAGGGTCTTTTCCAATGTATCAAGTCTTGCCCTCAAGGCTTGATTTTCCCTTGCCAAGTTTCTAACCTTAGTTTCCATATGTCCACCTTGGACATTCCTAGACCTACCCTCCTTTCTAGGCACATTCCTCCCCTTCTTGAGATTAGTACCATGATCCTTAGGTCTAGAGGTCTTGGGCTCATGATGCATGCTTTTCCTAGGGTTATGATCTACCTTGTTACTCCTATTCCTATCATTATACTTAAATCCAAAATTATGCACCATTAAGCATTTTTCATTAAATTTAGCATGCATGGAAGAATGATTTAACCTATTTTTAACATGCATAGAGGAACTAAACTTAGAATTACACTTTAACTTAGGGTTAGAAATTACCTCCCTTACCCTTATAGTCCCTCCTTGTTGTGAGCTTCTTCTCTTCTTCCTTTCCTCCTTCTCCCATCTTCTTAGATGCTCCATTTTCTTGATTTCACTTTTCTTTGGCCACTTGGTGTGGTAGTGCCCTAATTCTCCACATGTGAAGCATCTAATCTTCTTCTTTTTAGCTTGGCCTTCTCCATTCCTACAATTCATGTTAGACTTAAATAGAATGGACCCGAGTTTAGAGAGTACCTCCTTTTTCTTACCCTTTGGACACTTATCCTTGTAGTGTCCTTTTTCGTTGCACCCAAAGCATGTAATATGGTCCTTTTTCTTTGCTTTGGTGGAGGTTGGAGCTTCTTCTTCAACTTTTGATGAAGTGGATGCTTCCTCTTGTTCCGGCATGGAAGTAGGTCTCTCCTCCCTCTCAATACTGGAGGTGGTAACCTCTTCGTCTTCTTCTCTTGAGGAGGTTGATGATCTTTCACTTAATTCCTCCTCTTCACTTGAAGAAATTGACACTTCCTTTTCTTTTTCTTCTTCTTGACCCATTTGACTTTTCTGCTTGGGCTCTTGAACTTGTATAGGATTTTCATGATATTCTTTCACATTGTTCCACAACTCACATCCATCTTTATATTCACCTACACAACTCAAAATATTATTAGGCAAAATATTTGTCAAAATACTAATTACCTTCCATTGACCCTAGGTTTTTCTTGTTGCTCTTGATTCCAATATCTAGGCCTAAGCTTCTTCCCGTGCTTATCCTTTGGAATCGCGAAGGGCTCTTCAAGCGCAATTCTACATGCCCACTCCATTCCGAACTAAGTCTCGATCCTTGCCCTCCAAAAGTCGAAATCCTCATGGTCGTAGGCCGGTGGAGAGTAGATGTCATCCCCAAGTTTGTCTTCCATTTTCTTCTCCTCAAGTGTGTGCTCCCTCGGCGGTTAGTCCAATGAGCGCGGTCCTTCTCTCTGATACCAATTGTAGGATCGATTCCATACGCTAGAGGGGGTGAATAGCGCTTGTTCGAATTCTCTTCCTACACGGTTAGTTGCGCAAGCGGAATATACAATAAAACAAAAACTAACAATGTAAAGAACAACGCTAACACTACCGATTTACTTGGTATTCACCCCGAAGGGTGACTAATCCAAGAATCCGTCGGTGGATCACTCCCCGGATAACCTCCGACTAGCCCTTGTCGCTCCTTGTGGGTGGAGAAACCTTGCCACAGCACCAAGCACACTCTGAGCACAAAGAGACTACTAACAAGCCTTAACCAAGCTTGTTTCGTCAAGAGTTTCAGCCACCACGAAGTTCTCTTTAAATAGAACTAAAGCTGAAACCCTCGCCACCAATCGACTGCTCCCTGGGCAGTCATCTGGTGCCACTGAAAATCGACCGTTGCAACCCCCAACGTTCGAATTTCAGCCAACTCACCAGCCGCTACCAGTCGACTGCTCCCAGGGCAGTCGACTGGTCCCCAGCCAAAAAACTCACTGTGAGTTTAATCAGTCGACTGCCCCAGTGGTAGTTGACTGCCCCACTCACATACCTAGGGTTTCCCTTTCCGAGTACACTCTCTCAGCACTCGAACCCTAGGATTTCCCTAGTACAATCACACAGCACCCGTACCCTCACGACTTGACTGACTCCTCATCAGCAGCCTCGACTATTGCCTTCGCGCCCTCTTCATCTTCTGCTCCCGTCCCTCGGATGCACGCAAGCCTCCAGCTTGCCTCCATGCCATCCTTCACGCATGCCTCGAAGTCCGCGCCCCTTAGCTCATCGTCCCTGCTCTCCATAGTCCCTCAGGTGCGCACACAAGCCCACGGCTTGTCTCCATGCCACCCTTCACCGTACTGAGGTCGTCCAGCTAAGCCAATATGTGTAACCTGCACAACCTGCACACTCACATACACATATCAAATACACAAGGGTAAACCTAACTTAAACCCTTTGCCCAAACATCAAAACACTTGGTCACCCTGGACCATAGATTGCCTCAACATAAACGAGACTACATCCTATCAGGAAGCTATGATGAGCCCAGATTTTGAGAAATAGCTAAAGGTCATAAGGTACGAAATGGAATCTATGTACACTAACTAAGTATGAACTTTGATTGATTCATCTGAGGGGATTAAACTCATTGGGTGTAAGTGGGTCATTAAGAGAAAGACTAACATGGATGGTCTTATACATACCTATAAAGGGCGATTGGTACTGCTCAATTCATGCTTAAGGCCAAGCGATCGGCTGTGTGATCTTGATAAGCTCCATTTCTATCACATCTTGAAACAAGCTTTGAGGTCGAAACAAGCTTTGGAGGTGGCATAACACACCGTGTTGTCGGGGGGGAAGGCTCCGACGAATTATGGATTACTATGATGATGTGACACCATGGTTGTGGAGGTGGAGAAAAGTTTCTATTAACAAATGTGAAGAGCAATTATCTCTAGAACAATGATAAAAGCACCAAGTTCTGTTGGAATCGATCGGCCAGTAAGAGGGGGTCAATTGCCCCTGAAAAATTAAATTTATCTTTTGTCTTGCTCAACAAAGATAAAGATTAGTTCACAAGCAAAATAATAACATAAAATAAATATTAACTACTAAAAGGAAAGAGACACAAACAATGAGATTTACTTGGTTACAACCAGTAAAGTTGCTAATCCAAGACAAAGAAAGCTCAACCTCTAGATGTACTCCTACGAGCAGAAAAGCCCTTACAGCAATTTGAACTCAAAGAAAAATAGAGAAAAAATTACAGAATTCGTATACAAATTCGATTGTTGAAATGAGTTGAGTTCAGGGGTTTATTTATAGCCCCTTTGAAAGTTTATTGAAATTCTGATGTGACACTTCTCGGACGCCCGAGTGCACACGGACGCCTGACACATGGTCGGTGCTTATCCACATCGCAACGGCCATAAAACAACTACTTTCTGGATAATTATGGACTCTTGGGATCTCGAGTCAATATGGGCGCCCGGGAATATGGGCGCTCGAGTCCAACCAGCCACCCACATGCTTGGGCGCCCAGGATGACTTGGTCAATAACTTGTTGGTAAGTCTTCCAACGGGTCTTCTGGGTGATTTCAGGTCTTCCAAAGTTGGGCTCACCTGAACTCTTCTCCGGTCTTCTCCTCAAGCGGGCTTCCTCCCAGCTTCTCATCCCTCGGACGTCGCACACGTCCTGATCACTCCATTGGTATACTCTTCCGCAGGCCTCTGCGTCCTTTAGATGCACCGAGCCCATTGGCTCTCTTACTGTGCCATCCTTCTCATGCACTGTGTCTTCCATTTGACTTCTTGTGCTCATAGCTCCTGTACACTTAGACACAGGGATCAGAAACCAACAGGACCTAACTTGACTCAGTTGACTATATCAAAACTCACCCGAGATACTTACAAGTTCTTCCAAAATTGGTGAAGCATAATAACAAGTGAAATGCTATTATTACCATCACCAAAAAATTCGAGGAGCATACCACCAGCCTTGGAGAGGTTGTGACAAAGTTTGTGGGACATTTTCAGGAGCTATTGGGTAGAAATGAGCAGACTTTACCTCTACACAACGAGGGGCTCCCAAGTTGCAAATTGTCTAGTATGCAGATGGCAGCACTAGTTCGGGCGGTCACCGCCAAGGAGATACGAGTTGCTATCATTAGCATTGGGAGGGACAAAGCCCCAGGTTTGGATGGATACAATGCTAAGTTCTACACCTTCTCTTGAGACATGGTAGGTGTTGAAGTCATAGATGCAGTATAGAATTTTTTTCTACATGGGCAACTAGTCAAACAATGGAACCACACAATGATAGACTTGGATTCAAAATCCATTCATGCATCCGGTGTTAATGATTATTAGCCAATATCTTATTGCACAATTTTCTACAAAGTGATTGTGGGAGTGTTGTAATCGATAGAGGGGGTGAATAACGATTACTTAAAATTTTTTGGAAACAGAAAGAATACGCAGTGGAAAAAGAACAATGCTAACACTGTTTCTTTTTACTTGGTTCAGAGTCTGTAACGACTCCTAATCCAAGGCCCACGGTCCTTGACGGTTTTTTATGGACAATTCTATATTTTGGAAATGATATACAAATGATAATATTTGAATACAGAATTAATTAAAACAAAAACATAATTATACCAACAACACTGATGAATTGGCGAAGAGTCTTGAACAACGTGTCATCGATCTTGATTGTTGTCGACACGGGAAACTCGAGCACGGAAGAATGATGGAGCGTGTTTGAGTGCTTGAGTTAGAAAATAGTTGTTCTTAGTTGTTGTGGAAGCAAAGGGGTGATGCCCGTTATATAGGTGGTTCTCGGGCGTGTCAAGGCACTTGGGCGCCAGCCACATAGACCGAATCGGGCGCATGCTTATCCGCAGACTTGGCCAAACTTTATCACTGGTCTTAGGCGTTTGGGATTGCTGAGGCGCTTGACGGCTCACGGGTGCCTAAGAAGCTGACGTGGCGATCCTGCTAGCTCAGCTTCTCCATCCGCTAGAAAACCCCATCTGGGGTGCCTGATACCTATCAGGCGCTTGGGTTCTCAGGCGCCTGAACCCTTTTAGGTGCCTGGGATGCATCAGCTGCTTCCTTTCAGTCCTACAACTAGGGTTAGTCCAAAAACAATATAATATTAAAAATAAATGCATGGATAACAGCCGGAGCTATCTTGGTTCTGACTTTGGATTTCAAAATAAAATCCTAGGTCGAACTAATGCCTACTATTCCCTCTTCCGAGGAACACATTCTCACCTACTCCTCTCAGGAGAAATTACCTTTTGCTAACCGGCTCCTCCAGTTGGACTTTTCCTCGGCCTCTGAGACTGCCGGATCTCAAGACATTCGTACCTCAACCCGTCTCTACTTCTGTCCGTAATTCTCACTCGGCTAAGACTCCTGCCCCATATTTCGGATCAGGACTTCAGTGCCCAGTCCACAACCAGGGCTTCTTACCCAACCCTCGGTCAGGTCTTCAATGCCCAGCCCTCGGCCAGGTCTTCTTGCCCAGTCCTCGACCAGGACTTCTTGCTTAACCCTATAGGTCAAGACTTCGTGCGTAGGTAAATTAGGACTTTCCTGCACACTTGGTAAATACATTAGATCACAATATAAACTTAACTTTGAACTCTTTTCCATTATCAAAACCAGGTTTGATCTGGTGCTTCCAACACCAACAATCTCTCCTTTTTTGATTTATGGCAAACCAGTTCAAAAGTGAAGTTATAAAACATGAAAAAGAGATACATCATAGTTATGCACTGGAAGGAAAGAAAAATTTTTCACTCTCCCCCTTGATTAGCACTCACCCCCTTTCCCTTAGAACAATTTCAATATTTGAAAAACTTAGCAAAAATTTGAAATATTGCATAAAGCTCCCTTTTAATCGAAACTCTCCCCCTGAAGCTTTTGAAAACATGCAATTTTCTATTTTGAAAGTTTTTCTAAGTATTAAAAAGAAATCTAAGTATGATTCCAAGTTTAGTTTAAAAACAAAACTTCCGAGTGAAAAAACTTCTGAGTATAAAAAACTTTAAGTGGAAATATTTTTGAAAGCTTCTAACATAAAATTTTTCTTAAAAAAATTCTCTGAAAAGAGTTTAATTTTTAGAAAAAAGTTTTTCTCAAAAATAAGTTTTTTCCGAAACAAAGTTTTCTTTAAATTTTAACTACTTTTAGTTTTAGAAAAAGGGGGAAAATAAATTTTTAACTTCACTTTTTCAACTCTCTGTAAGTACCCCTAGTTGATTTTGATGTGATCAACTGATTTAAGTTAGGTCTTGGTGTGTGTAATCCCTCTGCTAAATGTGCAGGAGCTTAGGTACTGAGGAAGTTGAGCGTAAGACGTAGCGGATGAGAAGGATAGTGTGGGGAAGTGAGCCGACGGGCTCAGTACAATCTGAGGGACGCGGAAGCTACGGAAGAGTATGCCAGTGGAGCAAGAAGGACGTGTGTGGTGTCCGAGGGACGAGAAGCCGGGAGGAAGGATGCTCGAGGGGTGAAAGGTCGGAGTCGGGTTCGGGTGAGCCTAACTCCGGTTGGCTGAAAATCACCCAGAAGACGAAGAACCAAAACACTGATCAGTTTGACCATGTCAAACAAGGCGCTCGAAAAAAGAAAAATTCAATTCTGCTAAGAAGACTTGATCCCAAGACCTCACCTAAGATATGTTGCCATGGTTACCACTTGGGATAGCTAGTGATGACAACATGCAACTGCCGATGTTACTACTTGAAGATTACAACAGCGAAGTCTAGAGCAGAAGAAAAAGCCTTAAAGGATAAAACCTTAACCTTTAATCAGATCCAATGGATGCAGTTTAATCCCATCCAAGATCAACCATTCAGATTACATCCATGGATTAATGGCCAAGAGAAAATTCCTCAACAATCAACAATCCATATTTATTCTCTTAGTCTATAAATAGGCTTAGAGTTTCAGCCTTTTTATTGATTCAATTAATTCATTCTTGTAAACTCTCTAAAAGTCAAGCGTGCTATTTTTGTAAGGCTTCTCCGCCACAAGGAGATTTTTATTGAGTGTCCACTGCCTTGGAAGCAACGTTCTCAGTTGCGACCAAGTTTCTTTTTAAAAGACGAGTACCTTCCATTTTATTTTTTTTTTACCGTCTATTCACCCCCTCTAGCCAGTCCAACCTGATCCAACAAGTGGTATCAGAGCCAAGGTCGCCGCAGAAGGACTAATCGCCGACTGTAGCAATTTCGAGAAAATGGTTGGAGCCGTAATCTACCCGCCAAAGTTTGAGGGGGAGTTCGCGATGTGGAAGCGCCGAATACAGGTATTTTTTAAAACTGATATTGAACTGCTACTAATTATGAAAAATGATTTTTCAGTTCCTAAAGACGACAATGACAAGGATAAAGAAATAGAGTTATGGACCAAGAAGGAGCAAGCAAACTTTGTAGCAAATGGCAAAGCTGAATTTCATTTGCTAGCCGTTCTTCCCATGCAAGAAGTCAACCGCATCGAGAATTACAACTCGACAAAAGAGCTCTGGGAGAAATTCCTGGAATTGCATGAAAGTACCTCAGAGGCAAAACTGAAGGCCACTTGGGATGAGTCCTCGTCAAAAGAGTCGGAAGGTCAAGAATACGCGGGACTTGCACTGATGGTAAATCATCAAGAAGAGAGCACTGATGAAGGGGGAGAGACGTCAGAAGAAACCGATGACGAAGAAAGAACCTCGCTTTTCGAAAGCGACCCGGTAAGTGAGGTTTGTTTTCATCCTCATGATCAGTTATATGCTGGAGTTAAAACCTTGCTCAAATCTAATTGTATATTGGAAAAAGAAAATTAAAAAATGAATTAACACCTACATCCTCTTCTGATATTCTGAAAAAAGAAAATGATAATTTGAAAAACTTAGTGCAAAAATTAGAACTTGATATTGCATATTTACGACAAAAGAAAAATAGCTTTCCTGATAATTTAAATTGGTATTTTAAAAACCACAAGGGTCAATTTAAAAAAGTACCCAAAAGTTATATTTCGACTAAGTTTTTAATTAATCCTGTAGATAGGAATTTATTTTGGGTTCCAAAATTTATTTTAAACTGATAAGTTTTTTATTATTTATGTGAAAAAAATTTTTTACAAAAAATTATGTCTTTTTTATGCACAATTATGTTGTCCATCTACTGAGAATTTTTCAAAAAATTTTGAATATTTTTTGATTTTCAGCTCGAAATTTGAAATTAAAATTTTAAAAATAGATAAATAATTTACTTTCATAGATCTAATTTTTCATGATTCAGATATAGTGGAAAGAACTCATTATAATTTTTTATAAATATTTTGAAGTATTTTTTGATTTTATTAAATTTATTCTTCAAAAACTCGTATCTGTTATTTTTTATTTATTTTCAGATTTGATGAACAAATTTAAAGCTGAAAATTTTTTTCCAAAATCATATATTTCTCGACTTTGATGAAAATATTCAAATTTTTTATAGATATTCGATTTTTTTAATGAATTGTTTCAAAATTCGATAAGAAAAATATTTTGGTATCAAAGGGGGAGAGTAGGACTATAAATTGTTTTAAAAAAATTCAAAAAATTCAAAAAAAATTCCTCCCTAATTATTTTTCCCCATTTTTTTTGATGTGATCAAAGGGGGAGAAATAGGGTTAAGTTAAGGAGTAGACTTTTAATTTACTCTAAATTTAAGTTTTTTTGAACTTACACTGTTTGCATTATTATGCATTTTTTTTATTTTGTTTACCCTAACTTAACTCGGTTTGATGCACAACAAAAAGGGGGAGATTGTAAGTACCCCTAGTTGATTTTGATGTGATCAACTGATTTAAGTTAGGTCCTATTGTGTTTAATCCCTCTGCTAAGTGTGCAGGAGCTTAGGTACCACGGAAGTCGAGTGTAAGACATAGTGGACGAGAAGGATTGTGCGGGGATGTGAGCCGACAGGCTCGGTACAATCCGAGGGACGCGGAAGTTGCGAAAGAGTATGCCGGTGGAGCGAGAAGGGCGTACGTGGTGTCCGAGGGACGAGAAGCCGGGAGGAAGGACGCTCGAGGGGCATAAGGTCGGAGTCGAGTTCGGGTGAGCCTAACTCCAGTTGGTTGGAAATCACCCAGAAAATGAAGAACCAAAAGACTGCTCAGTTTGACCATGTCAAACAAGGCGCTCGAAAAAAGAAAAATTTAATTGCTGCTAAGAAGACTCGATCCCAAAACCTCACCTAAGATATGTTACCATGGTTACCAATTGTCGATGTTACTACTTGAAGATTACAACAGCGAAGTCTAGAGCAGAAGAAAAATCCTTAAAGGATAAAACCTTATCCTTTAATCAGATCCAATGGATGCAGTTTAATCCCATCCAAGATCAACCGTTCAGATTACATCCATGGATCAATGGCCAAGAGAAAATTCCTCAACAATCAACAATCCAGATTTATTCTCTTATTCTATAAATAGGCTTAGAGTTTCATCCTTTTTATTGATTCAATTATTCATTCTTGTAAACTCTGTAAAAGTCTAGCATGCTATTTTTGTAAGGCTTCTCCGCCACAAGGAGATTTTTATTGAGCATCCAGTGCCTTGGAAGCAACGTTTTTAGTTGCAACCAAGTTTCTTTTTAAAAGACGAGTGCCTTCCATTTTAATTTTTTTTACCATCTATTCACCTCTTGCCGGTCCAACCCGATCCAACACTCTCCCCCTTTGCCATATATCAAAAAAACTTTTTGAAAAATATGTTTGACAGGAGAAAAAAATTGTGTATCATAGCTTACTTGCTTTGCAAAAACAAGAAAATTGAAAAAAGAAATTGATAAGCAACAAGTAATACTTATGAATAGAAATGAACTAAGTGAGTAGAAGTAGTTTGACCCAAGTAATAAGTTTTGAATCCAGTTAATATTCTAGTGAGTCCAACCATGCATTTAAGAATTAAAAAAATTAAATTAAATTAATTCATTTCGATCTCTGTCTAACCCAGTTTGCTACTTAATAACTGTTATATAACAACAGCTTTCACTTGGGTTAGTCAAGTTAAGTAGTCTGATCAAGTTAGACTTTCTAAGCTTGATTACTTAACTTAATTGTTGTTCAACTGTATTTATTGCCCCAACTACTCTTGATGCACTGACTTAAAGCATCTGAGTCAAGGCATAAACCTAAGCATCTCAATCCAAATTATCTATTTTGGCATTTATGGCTATAGGAATACTTAAATTTTTTGACTTATCCATTTTAAATTTCTTAATCAATTCTTTTGCATATTTTGATTGGTGAATATAGTTTCCACCCTTGGTTTGTTTAATTAATAGTCTTAAAAAGAAGGTTAATTCACCTACTAGACTCATTTCAAATTTGCTTTCCATAATTTTAATAAAGTCTTTTAAGAAATTAGTGTTCGTTGATTCAAAAATTATATCGTCTACATAAATTTGGGCTATAAAAATATTTTTTTCTAAAGTTTTAACATATAGGGTTGAGTCAATCTGACCTTGGTTAAAACCTTTAGAATTAGATAGGTGGATAGTCTTTCATACCAAGCCCTAGGTGCTTGTTTTAACCCATAAAGGGTTTTCCTATGTTTGAATACATAGTTAGGGTAGTCAAGGTCCTCATAGGCTAGGGGTTGTCCTACATAAACTTCCTCTTTTATAAATCCATTTAGGAAGGTAGACTTGACATCTATTTGGTATAATTTGTATCCCCTATAGGCTACAAAGGCTAGTAGCATCCTAATTGACGCAAGTCTAGCTACAGGGGCTTAGGTTTCATCATAGTCTAACCCCTCAACTTGACTAAATCCCTTAGCTACTAAGTGAGCTTCGTTTCTTACTATTTAACCTTGATCATTCAACTTATTTCCAAATACCCACTTAGTGTCTATAATGGACTTACCCTCTGGTGTAGGTACTGTTGGGACCGGGTGCATGCCGACGCGGACACGTATTGTAATTGTTACATAATTACATGCAGCGGAAACAAAAGCATGAATAATTTCCTAAATTATTCTAACACATATCCTAAGCATGCAATGTGTTCACATAATCGTAATATAAAATTTTTACAGAAAAGGAAATTACTCTACGAATTACCTTGCGTAACTTGGAAGAAGGGATGAGATCCAACCGTTAGTGTCCCTTGAAAGCTCCGCCTTTATTCGTATCCACGCCGAGTATCGTCGGGATGACTTCGCTAAGCCACGAGTTTCGTGTTCACGAGAACTACTAGATTCTCCATGAACACGACGAAAACCGAGAGAGTAATCAAATCGAAAGACTCACCACCAAGGTTGGTCGAAGAGGAAGATCGTCGCAAGGAAGAACTTCGTCGCCTTGATGCTTCTCCTTGTGCTCACGGCAAGAAGAAAGAAGGAAGGCCTATGGCCGGCCAAGAGAGAGGGAGAGAAGAAGAGGAGAGAGCCCAAGCAATTCTTGGATGGATCATCTTCCATGGCACCCCTTGGGTCATTTATATAGGGAGAGGTTTCTTAATTCCCAAGCAAACCTCTCCTTGATTATGGAATAATTTCTCAATCAATCCATAATCAAGGCTCTCATGATCAAGCTTTTTCTTCTTGATTATGTAATAATTTCTCAATCAATCCATAATCAAGGCTCTCTTTCTTTTGGCATGATTATATAAAATTTATAAAACAAACCAACCATTGGTTCATTATATAAAATTTTATAAAACAAACCAACCATTAGTTCATTATATAAATCTTATTAAACAAACCAACTCATGGTTCATTATATAAAAATTTATATAAAATTTATATAACCTTTTATAAAATAAACCAACCTTTGGTCTATTTTATAAAACAAACCAAAATAGCCTTATCCTCTTATGATGGTGGCCGGCCATGACAAGAAGAGAGGAGGCCCACTTCCTTGGCCGGCCCATCTAACCCCAATTGGATCAAATCCCTTAATGAATTAAAATTATTTAATTCACCCATTAAGTCTTTAAAAGACTTAGTCATTCTATGTTTCCGATGCGTCTGAAATAAATTCAGTTTTGACTTACCAAAAATAGTCTATCTCGATTGTAGAATCCAATTCTCAACTCATTTTAAATCCTTTGAATTACTCGTTATGTGTGAGACCAGATAGGCTTTCAATTTATGTTAGACGTCCATAATTAACTAATTAATTATAGAACGATCATGAGTGGCACCTAGTAGTACATCATGATCCCCAATTAATTGAAAGATCAACGGTTGACCTCAGAAATGATTCTGAAACCCTTCAGCAGCTATAATGAATCGTGCCCCATTCCCTTCACCATCTTATACCCACTTGGTTCAGAACATGGTCTATGTGTGTCAGTCCCCACTAGGCTGACTACGTCACACCTAGCCCAAGTAACGTTTCCTCGTCCTATGGATTCTAATTACTCTCATGTATTTAAGAGATTCATACTCTGAACATGTCATGCTCTGGCCAGAGGCTTCAAGTAACAATCCGACGATAGGCCTCGGGTATACATCTCCTCGCAAGGAGTGGTGAATCCTTTGTAGGCTGTTCAAACATCTTCGGGCACTTCGGTTTATACCTAATCATCCTGGGTCCACACCTCCTTGGAGATGCTTGCTTAAGATGTCAAAGTATAAGTCTCCATGACCAAGATGATGACATGAACACCGCAAGTCAAAGGAACATCGCACTTAAGTTGCAGTAAGAACTTCACTGACATATCTATATGTAGACTACCATATGAAGTTTTACAGCCAGTCACTCCAATGAACTAGTTCCTTTAACTAGCATTCATGATTATCTCCGGACATCTCAATGTCACCAGCCAGTGAGAATCAGCTGATTAGATAATAACTCATGCTAGTCTCAACAGAATTGATAGTGTCTGTATTTATCAATTCATCGACTAGGGACAATTTCAATACTTCACAATTGCACATGTAGAGATAATCACTAGTTGTGAATTCATCACAAATTCTCTCATGTTGTGTATTGTATTGCGGGCATTCAGTAAATGACTTTAAGATCTCAATCAAATACACAAACATGTATACTCAAATAGTGAATATTCATTTATTAAAATAAATGATTACAATCATAAGGCGATTGCCTTAGGACACTTCTCTCATATCACTAACAAACTCCCACTTGGCCTAATGCCAATCGCTACGGTACCCAATGCCACAGGTTCTAACATGACCCTCAAACTTGCTTTGAGGCAAGGCCTTAGTTAAAGGATCCGCTAAATTCCTTTCAGTGGGAATTTTCTCAATTTGTATATCATTCCTACTTATAATCTCTCTGATCAGATGATAGCGGCGAAGCACATGTTTGGATCGTTGATGAGACCTTGGTTCCTTTACTGGTGCAATAGCTCCATTGTTGTCGCAGTAAACTGGTATTGCTTCATCAATGGTTGGAACCACACCAAGTTCTGAGACAAACTTCTTGATCCAGACTGCTTCCTTTGCTGCTTTCGAAGCTACAATATATTCCGCTTCCGTGGTAGAATCTGCTACGGTGTCTTGCTTGGAACTTTTCCAGCTTACTGCGCCTCCATTCAAAATAAATACGTATCCGGACTGAGATTTGGAGTCATCCTTATCTGTATGGAAACTGGCATCTGTATATCCACGTATTATCATATCACCTTCTCCATATATTAGGATCACATCCTTAGTTCTTCTTAAGTACTTGAGGATTGTCTTGACAGCCGCCCAATGATCCATTCTTGGATCAGACTGGTATCTGCTTGTGACGCTCAGAGCATATGATACATTGGGCCTAGTACATAACATAGCATATATGATAGATCCTATCGCGGATGCATAAGGAATCTTATTCATGCAAATCCTCTCGTCTTCTGTGCGCGGACACATAGACTTTGAAAGGTTGATCCCATGCCTGATGGGAAGGTAACCTTTCTTGGATTCCGACATGCTAAACCTTTCTAGCACTCGGTCTATATATATAGACTGCGAAAGACCAAGCAATCATTTTGATCTATCTCTATAGATTCTAATCCCAAGGATATAAGTTGCTTCTCCCAGGTCTTTCATGGAGAAAGTTTTGGACAACCAAATTTTAACTGACTGTAAGACTGATATATCGTTTCCTATAAGTAAAATGTCATCGACATATAACACTAGGAATACGACTGCACTCCCACTAACTTTCTTGTATACACAAGGTTCGTCAGGATTTTATGAGAAATAAAACTCTTTGATTGTCTCATCAAAACGGATGTTCCAGCTCCTAGATGCCTGCTTTAGTCCATATATGGATCGTCGAAGCTTGCATACTTTGGATTTATTAACCGATGTGAAATCTTCAGATGTATCATGTATACATCCTCAATCAGGTTTCCATTAAGGAAAGCTGTTTTCACATCCATTTGTCATATTTCATAATCATAATGAGCTGTTATGGCCAGGAGCATCCGAATGGATTTGAGCATAGCTACTGGCGAATAGGTTTCGTCATAATCAATTCTTTGTTTCTGACGATATCCTTTTCCCACTAATCTAGCCTTAAAGGTAACAACATTACCTTCCATGTCGGTTTTCTTCTTGAAACCCACATGCACCCTATGGGCTTAATCCCTTCAGGCAGGTTAACCAAGTCCCATACTTGATTTTTGTACATGGAATCCATTTCCGACTTCATGGCTTCAAGCCATTTATCCCTTTCTGAATTTATCAGAACATCTTCATAACTGATAGGTTCGTCATTGTTAACGAGTAACACGTCGTTCGATTCACTTATGAGAAATCCGTATCTCTCTGGAATATTGCGTGTCCTATCAGACCTACGAAGAAGTGGTGTTGTTTTAGGTTCAACTGATAGCTCATCATTATAAGTTATTGGTTGTGGGTCTAGACTAGGTGTCTCTGTAATGTCTATTGGAGTTTCTTGAACTTCTTCAAGTTCAATGCTACTCCCACTATTTTCTTGTAAAAGAAATTCTTTTTCCAGAAATACAGCATGCCTTGAAACAAACACCTTTTGTTCTAAGGGATGATAGAATTGGTAACCCTTTATTTGCATAGGGTATCCAATAAATAGACATTTATCAGACTTAGCATCCAATTTGTCTGATACAGTCCGCTTTACATAAGCAGGACAACCCCATATTTTAAGGTGAGTTAAATGAGGTTTCTTACTATTCCACGTCTCATATGGAGTAGTAGAGACTACCTTGGTCGGGACTCTGTTTAGTAAGTAAACAGTTGTCTTAAGCGCATAGCCCCAAAACGATTTTGGAAGAGTTGCATGATTCATCATAGATCTGACCATGTCCATCAAGGTTCGGTTACGCCTCTCAGATACACCATTATGCTGTGGTGTATACGTCAGAGTCCATTGAGACAATATCCCATTGTCCCTTAGATAATCTTGAAACTCTTGACTCAAGTATTCACCACCCCGATCGGATCGAAGTATCTTAATACTTTTGCCAAGCTGTTTCTCCACTTCACTTCTGAACTCTTTGAATTTCTCAAAAGCTTCAGATTTGTATTTCATTAAGAACACATACCCGAATCGTGAGTGATCATCGATAAAGGTAATGAAGTAGCTATAACCTCCTTGTGCAAGAGTTCACATTGGTCCACATACATCAGTATGTATTAGACCATGTAATTCTCCCACTGGTTTACCTTTTCCGAAAAAGGGTAATTTGGTCATCTTGCCTTTTAAGCATGATTCGCATGTATCAAATGAACCGTGTTCAAATGATTCCAGAATTCCACATCGGTGTAATTTGGTCATGCGTTTCTTACTTACATGGCCAAGACGACAATGCCACGTATAGGAGTCTATATGATTATCTATTCGAGCACGTTTGTTGCTAACTTCGATATTGAAAACATCACCGGATAAATCTAACGTGTAGATACCATTGTATAAAGTTCCGGTCCCATAAAGAACACCATTTAAAGTTATGTAACAGTAATTGTTACTAAAAGTTAAATGATAACCCTTTTCATTCAAGCATGAAATAGATACAATGTTCTTTATTAACGAAGGAACAAAATAACAATTATCCAATTCTAAGACAAGTCCAGTAGGGAGCTTTAGCAAATATGTTCCGATGGCAACAGCAGCAATCTTTGCTCCATTTCTAACTCACAAATTCGCTTCTCCCTTGATAAGTCTTCTTCTATTCCTTAGCCCCTGTATGTCATTACATATATGTGAGCTACACCCAGTATCAAGTACCCAGGTGGATGAGGAAATAGAGTGACATTCAATAACGAAGATACCTGAAGAGGATGGGGCACCGGATGCCTTCTTCTTCAAGGACTCAAGATAAACCTTTCAGTTTCTTCGGCAGTGACCCTCCTTGCCGCAGTGATGGCAAGTGCCTTTTCAGTCTTTTTGGCATTTTTCTTCTTTCCCTTATTCTGTTCTTTGGGCTTCCTCTTAGAGCGTTTCTTTGAGGAACCAACTAACAGTACTGTCTTCTGATCTTGCTTTACAGAAGGCTCTACAGTCTTCAGCAGGTTGAGCAACCCAGGAATGGTAGTCTCCAGCTTGTTCATCCGATAGTTCATCACAAATTGTGAGTAACTCTTGGGCAAATAATGCAGAATTAAGTCAACACTTAGTTCATGATCCATTGCAAATCCGAGTGTGCCTAGTCGCTCAATGTACCCCAACATCTTCAACATAAACTGTGAGACAGAAGTGCCTTCTTGCATCTTAGAGGTGAAGAGGAGTCTGGAGACCTCGAACCTTTCGGATCTTGCCTGCTCGTCAAACAGCTCATGAAGATGGAAGATGATGGTATGAGCATCCATATGCTCATGCTGCTTTTGTAGCTCAGGTACCATAGCGGCCAGCATGATGCAACAAGCAAGTTCAGAATCGGTCACATGTTTCTAATAGGCCACTAACTGGTCTGGAGTTGCACCTTCTAGAGGATGGTTGGGAAGTTGTTCTTCAAGGACATAAGCAAGCTTTTCTACCTTGAGGACTATCCTCAGGTTTCGAAGCCAGTCCATGAAGTTTGGCCCAGTCAGCTTATTGGTGTCCAAAATGGAACGTAAATTCAGAGAAGACATGATCAAGTGATTATCCTAGAAATACAAATTGAGATTTTGTGAGAAGAATGATAAAGAATGCATCAATATACATTAATTAAATCCTATTTATTTTTTGAATTGAATAACCCTTTTTATCAATTCGGGAGATCGTAGGAACATCTCCAAATAGGTTGATATCCAACCATAGATAAGAACAACCATGGCTAGAGTCCATCAAGTTATTCTTAGCTATGAAGGTAGGTAATTATTACGATTACA
>JAGFNQ010000600.1:218298-307743 GCA_024364735.1 Boesenbergia rotunda | reverse complement strand
GGGCCGTCCGATTCAAGAGCGGCTAGATCTGAGCCATCCGGGACGATCTGAAGCAATCCGAGCTAGGGTTAGGGTTGATCAAGCTCTATGATCAAGATCTGAAGGTTTCATCCCAATCAGAGCTAAATCAACCGTTGGATCAAGCTTGGAGGGCTCTAGAGCGTCCATTCACAGATTGAGTTGATCTGGACCATCCGTTACAGATCTGGAGGATCCGAGCTACCACAAGGCAGATCCTAACCCCAGATCATCATCATAAAAGTTTGGCTCAAATCAAACCAAGATTTACCGTTAGATCTCCTCCGATCAATCTGGGTCGTCCGTTGATAACTATTTAATCAAAAAACGCAGCAGCTTCTCCTTTGTCGCGTCTCCGTCGTTTCTTCTTCCTCCTCGTTTTGTTCTTAGCAATTTCTTCCACAGTTCGTCAATTTTAGGGGCGCGACCCCTTAATTCTTCATCTGGATCAAGGTTTGGATCGCTGGAGGATACTTTGTTGGAGATTTCAGCTCAAATTCGCGTCGGATAGAGCTTGTTTGAGGGTTTCGACAGCTCTGTGGTCCGGGAGCTTAAATCTCAGCTACAATCAATTTCCGACGACCTGGGCCACTTGTAGGGGTTCTCAGGTGAGCTCAGGTCTTCTCCAAATCACCATCGAAGCTCAACAACTGAGATCGAAGCTTTCGGATTGGAAATTTCCCCAACTGTGCAGTTTGAGCAGAGTTTACCAAGCGGAGCTGTTTTCCAGTGAATTGCTGAGCTTAGGGGTTCGAGGCCAGCCTTTGCGTGATGAACAAAGAAACCTTGAGCTAGGGAAGCATTGAGGAGTAGCTTAGATAGTTTAATTTCGTTTGTTTAGCTGTAATTTCCATTTACTGCTGTAATTTCGTTTCTATTGGTTTCAGATTAGTTAAGTTTGGTTTTCTTAAGTGTTCTAGCTTAAATTAGGGTTCATTCTTCAAGTTTAATAGCTAGGGAATGTGTTTAGTAGATAATTGCTTTTAATTTTAGTTTATTTCTTGTTTCATGCTTGCGTATCAGTTTGTTCATGCGTATCAATTCTGTTTTGTTTCATTTCTGATATTTCTGTTCAATCTGCTGCGTTTCAGTCTTTTATTTACATCAAGATAGCTTAAGTTTGTTTTTTTTAATTTACCTTTCAGTTTGTTTCATTTCAAAACCCTGGTATCAATTTCTGCAAGTTGGACTCAGCTGTATTGCTTTGTGCCGATGTCTGTTTCTGCAAAAGAGAAAAAGTCAGTTTTAAATTCTGCATCTCTGCGTATCAGACTTTTAATTGATGTTCCTGAATTCTGTATCAAGATAGCATTGTTGTATCTCCTGAATTTGCATTGTAATTGGTTCCATTTAAATAGCATTGGCATTAGAGTTAGTGAATCAGATTTATTGTGCATCAATTCTAATTTCTGCACTTTGATTGCATTGCTGAACTTCAGATCGTTTCTGCAATTTTTTTAGCTCGTATCTGCAATTCTGATTGCAGCTCATCAAGAGGGTTCCTGATTAGTGATCTATTATATCAGATTTCAATTTGATCTAATTATTTCTGCATTTGGTTTGCTGATTGAATTTCTGCGTTGGAGTTGTAATTGCAAGTCTGCAATTCTGTTCAGCAAAGTTGCGTGCCAATTTTCAGTGTAGTGTGTCTACATTTTGTATTAGTGAGCTCAGATTTTCTGAATAGAAGTTGAACACTAGCTTGTAGCACTTATTCTTAGCTGATTGTAGATTTCGTATCCAGTCCAGGAGGTATTCCATTCATGCATTCAGTTATCTACAATTTCTGCAAATCGTGTGTTTAATTTCTGCATCTAGCTTCATCACTACATCACTGCCCACAATTCTGAAATCTTTTCCATTTCTGATCGGATGAAATCATGTCTGAAATTCATTTTTAATTCAATGCTAGCATTTCACTAATAGTTGTCTTTCGAGTTGGAGTGATTAGTTTCAATTCAAAATATTCAATCACAATTTTGGGACTTAGTATCATCTTGGCACATAAGTTTGTGTACGTGTGTATCAAGTTTTGGGTGGCAACCATCTTGTATCTCATTGCATTTTTATTTCATATTTGAACCCAAATCCAATTCACATTTGAAACCCAAACACACAAACGACACCTAAATACAAGCACGAATCGCACAACGTCAACTAGCCCCGAGAAAAATACGACCTGTGGCCCCTATATTACATTTTCAGATTTTGATTGTAAAAAGGGTTTCCAGCTTTCATTCATTCCATTTATAAATTCTAAATCTGATGGTCCCAACTTTCGTGACAACTTTAACCCTGTAATTCGGGGCTATCAAATTTTTGATAATTCGATCCGGTTCACATCCGACTCAAGTTTGACCCAGTATGCCCTAGGTCTAGGATCCTTTCATGCCTACAAAAATATATCAGAAAATTAGTGGCCAAATAATTCAAAAATATGTAATTTTGCAATTAAGTCCAAAATAAGAGGAAATCCTAAAACCTAGGGTAAAATCACAATTAAACAATAAAAACATAGGTCAAACATGGATTTTAACAATTAAAATAATCAACAAAATGACACTTATCAACTCCCCCACACTTAACCTTAAGCGTCTCGCGAAAAAACTAAATATGTATCCCTTAGGTTTTCTTAAGCATAATTAGAAACAAATGAAAAGAAATTACCTAAGGTTGTCAATTCTCATAAATCTAAGCTCTATGGATTAGTATCTTGTCCTTAAATCAACAACTTAGCCTTTTCATCCATCATGAGTCATTGAGATGAATTCAAATCACTAGCCTTTCATGGGAAGTTTTGGTGGCTCTCTCTTATGTTCTAAGTTGGTGATGTAAGTGGAGCTCACTCTTACACATATGCTTCTTGCACTACCATAGACTTGCTTATTATCTAATCTCCACCATTAATCATGAATAGGATCAACAACTATAAAAACAAATGAAAACATGGAAAATGGCAAGAAATGGAATAAAAGTCAAGAAAATGGAAAAATTAATGGAGTGGGAGACTTGGTTGCTCAACAATGTTTCCAATGTGCTTTGCCCCATCTTTCAGTCCTCTAGTGAAATACAAAGTGTAATGGAGTGAAACTTGAATAATTTCCTTTGAATTGAATGAAAAACCCTTCCTTGGTCTAATGTGCCAAGTTTTTCAATTGTGTGTCAATTCTTGCTTCCTTCCTTTTCTGATTTTTCTTTTTCTTCTTTCTTTCTTTCTTGTTAGGTCAGAGATGAAATGGAATAAAGCTTTGATCCGGATGGGGAAATCTTCACTAATTTATGGTGCCAAGTCTTCAATGGTGTGCCACTTTATCTCCTTCTCTTCTTTTTTTTTCTGTATTTTTTTTTCTGTTTCTGTTCACTACTGATTCCATGATGATGTTGCAACTTCTCCTTGTTTTATTCAGGATGTGATCAGCTTTCCCAAATCCAGTAGCATCAGTTAGTATTTGCAATCAAATGATACAAAACCCAATTTTCAGCCTCTTCTTGATACCAAACTGCATTATGGCAAATTAACTTCTGATTTTTCTCTTTTCTAACTGCATTTCCAGCTTCAGTTCATCATTCAATTCAGCTTGCATTCACACTTTGCTTGTATCACTCGGTAGCATCCCAGATGCAGCACTCGGCAGCAACAAATGCAATTCAGATTTCTTCAATTGTTAGCCACTCTTGCATTTAGTTTCAATTTCTGCACAGCTGAATTATTTCTGTAATGGCACAGATTTTTGCATCACTTCCAGATCTGTCCAGCTCCAATTATATTTAGCTACACTTCCTTATCAGAGCTAGCAGATTTCCTTCATAAGTAGCACACTGCCGTGAGCTTCAATTGGCTGATCAGCACCTTTGGCACTTCCTCATAATTTCCTCATGTTTCTCAGCTTCTTCACTGCCCAGATTGCACAACAGCTCTTCATGAATTTTTTCAGCACTTTGTAGCTTCCCTTGCATTCATTAAAATTGTACAGCTGCAATTCAATTTAGTTGCAATCCACCAATTCTGATCTTCACAGCTGCCCAAAAAAATGCTCTGTGTTGGCACTGATTTCTGCATTAAATCAGATTGGGCAGCTTCAATTTAGCATCTTCAGCTGCAATTCAAATTCCAACTAAGTGGCCGAACAGCTTCCTAGCAAAGATAAACTGCAATTCAAACAATTCTGACCACCTTCACAATTTTTCTTTGGCACAAACTGTTTTCTCACTTGCTTGCCAACTTTTCTTGGGTTTGTTTTCTGAATTTTTTTCTGTTTTGCTCTCAATTTCAGCTCCATGGCAGATTCATTGCAAAACTCTGATTTCTCAAAACAAATACATCATATGGTAATAGAGAGTTAAATGCTTCACTAGGTGAGTTGATACATTGCAAAAAAATTTTCTTCTTTAATCTCATCCTTCCTTTTTAGCACTGAAAATTTTTTCTTCCTTTGAAATGGTGCAGATTTTTTTTTTCTTTGCTTGCCACTTAAATCTTCAAAATATGATAAGGAAGCTCGATCTCCAATTGCTTCCATCTCCCTTGTTCATTCTTGGCACCAAACTCACTCAATTTGGCACATGAAAATGTAGAAAAAAATTTTCCGACATGAAATTTCCTCTTTTGATACCAAATCTTTCCAAAACACTAGTCACTCCCCCACACTTAAATCTTTGTCCGTCTCGGGCAAAATAGCATTAAGAACATCTCAAGCAACAAGTCCAAAGAAAAAAATGGGTAAGCGTAGGAGATAAGCAAAGAAAAAGAGAATAAACATGATTATTGCTAAAAATTGATGTGGAAAAGGGAAACAAAGTGATTAGCCTCTATAGATGTGATCCAATCATTGAAATATAATTTAGAAAGAACCTAAGCAAGTTCTAGAGTTCAATAACATATGTGTGTCACAAATATAAGGCTAATTCTCACTAGGTAAAAATAACTCATCCCAAGTCCTCAATTAAGAATCTAAAGCAAGTAGTACTCAAGTATCCAAGAATTCATCCATTAGCTCAAACCCTAAGTTTTGACAACCAAATTTAATTTATTTTCTAAGAGATATGCTATGGAGATAACCTAGAGGGATACATTTATTCCTACTCATGAAGAAAAAGTGACAAAAGAAATAACATGCATTTATTTACAAGGACTCAGTTCAAAGGAAAATTCTACTTCTAAAAGAAAACATAAAAAATGAAACATGTAATAAAAGAAAATACAAGGAAAATCAAACTCCCCTTTATTCTGGTGGACGGAGTCTATCCAAAAGGAGCCTCCATCGTGGTAGTGGAGGAGTCTGGGTGGCTGGGAGATTTGGAACTCCCCCACACTTGAACTTCACAAAAAATTTCTCTGGTGGCCTAAGGCGATTCAGGTTCAAAATCCACTGAAGGAATGGAGTTCTTCGAATTAAAGCAAAATCATCTCCTCCTTCTTTATGCCTTTCAGAAGTCCTTCCAGGAGGCTGAAGTCTGTTCAGTTGGAGTACCCACTCCTGAAGTCTTCTAGACCCTGCAAAACAATGTAATACCTTTCTCAAGCGTGCAGGGTCAGAAAGAAATGAAATAATATCAGTCTCTGCATAAAATGAATCCAAAACTGCATCATGTCTAATTAAATCAAATTCTGGTATCTCAATGAAATTTTCAAAATTATTTCCTACCAAATTTGCATCCAGAGGCTCATCACAAATAAAGAAATCAATTTCTGGCATATCAATAGAAATTTCACAATTATTTTCAATCAAGGGTGTATCAAGCAATGTGTCAGAGCCAATGAAATCAATCTCAGATACCTCCAAAAGTTTCTCACATTCAACCTCAGCATAAGATATAGCAAGAGACTCATCAAAATAAATAACATCCATTTCAGGCACTTCTAAAAAATTTTCTCTATCCATATCCACAAAAGATGTATTAAGTGATTCATCATAAAAAACTACATCAATTATGGGTGCCTCTAAAATTATTTCGCAATCCATATTTACAAGGGATGTGTCAAGTAATGCATGATGATCAATAAAATCAATGTGTGGTACCTCTATTGGATTGTCACAAACAATTTCTACATAAGGTATATCAATAAACTCATCAGAATCAATAACATCAGCACTAGGTACCTCACTACAGTTTTCTGAAGAAAGGGGAGAAATACTTACCTGAGCGTGCTGGAGAATACCTGGAGGTTCTACAAGGGTAGATGTGTCCATGGCTTCCTCCTGGTCAAGTACATGCTCCTCTTCAGCCTCAGACTCTGGTGGACACTCAACTAAAGCAGGTGATCCTTGGGTGCTTGCTTCCACCATGCAAGTCCCTACACTTTCTGGTTCATCTTCTGAATCTTCTAATGTACCAGTCAACTGTGGTGGTCCCTGGGGCTTAGTGCAATCCCCTACACCTATGGAATCATCTCCTATGCAAGTTTCTCCTGTAATATCTGCAACAACAACATTAGAAAAATTAGGACCATCAATAATGCTATCATCAGAAAATAAAAGTCTAGAATGGTCCTGTGGAGCTTCAGTATCTTCTTCTGGAGCTGCAAAATTTGAAAATGAATTTTGAGTAGGAATCTCCGGAGGGATGCATGCTCTAGGTGCCCAATATTTGATGATTACATCATCTTCTTCTTCTTCCAAAATTTTAAGATCACTTGAAGAAGGACTTGTCCAGGCACTAGGGTCACCTTGAACTTGCATTTGATTTATTTGACTAGCAATTTGTCCAACGCCTCTTTCTATGTCTTGAAGCCTTTGCTGCTGTTGATGATATTGTACAACTAGTTGATAAATCTCCTCCATTCTTTGTTGTTGTGCCTCATTCTCATTAAGATTCTCAAAGCCTCCTTGGTTAGCATAGCTCCATGATTGATTTTGAAAGGATGAATTAGTTGGCTGAAATGGTGGAGCTTGCTGATTTTGTTGAAAACATGGATTTTGGGGCTGATTAAAGGACTGATTAGAGGGCTGATATTCTTGGAACTTTGCTGGGAGTTGTAGCCTTGAAAGTTCTGATTTTGGTGTGGAAAATTCTGTGGCAAGGGCTGAAAATTCTGATTTTGAAACCCTTGGTTGTAAGGCTGAAAATTTTGATTCAAGGGCTGTGTGGGCTGATAAAATGGTTGGTTTTGAGGCGGATCTTGCTGAAATGTTTGACACACTTGCTGCCCCTATTGGTAAGGCTGAAATTGCTGTTGGAATGGCTAGAATTGAGGTTCGAATTGCTGAAATGTAGGCTGGAAATTTGGATTAGAAGGCTGAAATTGCTGAAACTCGGGCTGACACTCTTGCTGAAAATTTGGTTGATTGGGCTGAAAATTTTGGAAGGGCTGCCCATTCTGAAAATTCTGGAAAATTGGTTGAATTGGCTGAAAATCCGGCTGAAATTGTTGGAATTGCTGTTGAAATGGTTGTGGTGGCTGAAATTGTTGACATGGTAGTGGAAATTGCTGAATTTGTTGATCGAAACTCTGAAATTGTGGCTGCCCTTCCTGAAATTGTTGGAAATTTGGTTGACTTGGCTGCTGAAATTGGAAGGGCTGACTTGGCTGCTGAAATTGGAAGGGCTGACTTGGCTGACAATTAGGCTGAAAAAACTGATGTGGTTGTTGAAAATTTACACAGGAATGTTGGAAATCTTGATTTGGTTGCTGATTTTGTTGGAATTGTTGACACGGCT
This sequence comes from Boesenbergia rotunda, assembly GCA_024364735.1. Taxonomy (NCBI): domain Eukaryota; kingdom Viridiplantae; phylum Streptophyta; class Magnoliopsida; order Zingiberales; family Zingiberaceae; genus Boesenbergia; species Boesenbergia rotunda. The sequence continues at coordinate 300,066 of JAGFNQ010000600.1, read as the reverse complement.
GCTGGTAAGTAGATGGAAACATTCTGAATTGGCAGTCCTATCACAAAACAAACAAGAAAAAATGACAGCAACCGTATACAGAAATAAAACATAATAAAACAGAACCCAATGATATATCCAAAAGTATACAAGCAAAAATCAAACAAATCAACTAGTTGCTTCCCCGGTAACGGCGCCAAAAATTTGATAGCCCCGAATTACTACGTTAAAGTTGTCACGAAAGTTGGGACCATCAGATTTTGAATTTATAAATGGAATGAATGAAAGCTGGAAACCCTTTTTACAATCAAAATCTGAAAATGTAATATAGGGGCCACAGGTCGTATTTTTCTCGGGGCTAGTTGACGTTGTGTGATTCGTGCTTGTATTTAGTTGTCGTTTGTGTTTTTGGGTTTCAAATGTGAATTGGATTTGGGTTCAAATATGAAATAAAAATGCAATGAGATACAAGATGGTTGCCACCCAAAACTTGATACACACGTACACAAACTTATGTGCCAAGATGATACTAAGTCCCAAAATTGTGATTGAATATTTTGAATTGAAACTAATCACTCCAACTCGAAAGACAACTATTAGTGAAATGCTAGCATTGAATTAAAAATGAATTTCAGACATGATTTCATCCGATCAGAAATGGAAAAGATTTCAGAATTGTGGGCATTGATGTAGTGATGAAGCTAGATGCAGAAATTAAACACACGATTTGCAGAAATTGCAGATACCTGAATGCATGAATGGAATACCTCCTGGACTGGATACGAAATCTACAATCAGCTAAGAATAAGTGCTACAAGCTAGTGTTCAACTTCTATTCAGAAAATCTGAGCTCACTAATACAAAATGTAGACACACTACACTGAAAATTGGCACGCAACTTTGCTGAACAGAATTGCAGACTTGCAATTACAACTCCAACGCAGAAATTCAATCAGCAAACCAAATGCAGAAATAATTAGATCAAATTGAAATCTGATATAATAGATCACTAATCAGGAACCCTCTTGATGAGCTGCAATCAGAATTGCAGATACGAGCTAAAAAAATTGCAGAAACGATCTGAAGTTCAGCAATGCAATCAAAGTGCAGAAATTAGAATTGATGCACAATAAATCTGATTCACTAACTCTAATGCCAATGCTATTTAAATGGAACCAATTACAATGCAAATTCAGGAGATACAACAATGCTATCTTGATACAGAATTCAGGAACATCAATTAAAAGTCTGATACGCAGAGATGCAGAATTTAAAACTGACTTTTTCTCTTTTGCAGAAACAGACATCGGCACAAAGCAATACAGCTGAGTCCAACTTGCAGAAATTGATACCAGGGTTTTGAAATGAAACAAACTGAAAGGTAAATTTAAAAAAACAAACTTAAGCTATCTTGATGTAAATAAAAGACTGAAACGCAGCAGATTGAACAGAAATTTCAGAAATGAAACAAAACAGAGTTGATACGCATGAACAAACTGATACGCAAGCATGAAACAAGAAATAAACTAAAATTAAAAGCAATTATCTACTAAACACATTCCCTAGCTATTAAACTTGAAGAATGAACCCTAATTTAAGCTAGAACACTTAAGAAAACCAAACTTAACTAATCTAAAACCAATAGAAACGAAATTACAGCAGTAAATGGAAATTACAGCTAAACAAACGAAATTAAACTATCTAAGCTACTCCTCAATGCTTCCCTAGCTCAAGGTTTCTTTGTTCGTCACGCAAAGGCTAGCCTCGAACCCCTAAGCTCAGCAATTCGCTGGAAAACAGCTCCGCTTGGTAAACTCTGCTCAAACTGCACAGTTGGGGAAATTTCCAATCCGAAAGCTTCGATCTCAGTTGTTGAGCTTCGATGGTGATTTGGAGAAGACCTGAGCTCACCTGAGAACCCCTACAAGTGGCCCAGGTCATCGAAAATTGATTGTAGCTGAGATTTAAGCTCCCGGACCACAGAGCTGTCGAAACCCTCAAACAAGCTCTATCCGGCGCGAATTTGAGCTGAAATCTCCAACAAAGTATCCTCCAGCGATCCAAACCTTGATCCAGATGAAGAATTAAGGGGTCGCGCCCCTAAAATTGAAGAACTGTGGAAGAAATTGCTAAGAACAAAACGAGGAGGAAGAAGAAACGGCGGAGACGCGACAAAGGAGAAGCTGCTGCGTTTTTTGATTAAATAGTTATCAACGGACGGCCCAGATTGATCGGAGGAGATCCAACGATAAATCTTGGTCTGATTTGACCTAAACTTTTATGATGATGATCTGGGGTCATGATCTGCCTTGTGGTAGCTCGGATCCTCCAGATCTGTAACGGATGGTCCAGATCAACTCAATCTGTGAATGGACGCTCTAGAGCCCTCCAAGCTTGATCCAACGGTTGATTTAGCTCTGATTGGGATGAAACCTTCAGATCTTGATCATAGAGCTTGATCAACCCTAACCCTAGCTCGGATTGCTTCAGATCGTCCCGGATGGCTCAGATCTAGCCGCTCTTGAATCGGACGGCCCGGATTAATTGTAAACTTGATAATTCGATCCGGTTCACATCCGACTCAAGTTTGACCCAGTATGCCCTAGGTCTAGGATCCTTTCATGCCTACAAAAATATATCAGAAAATTAGTGGCCAAATAATCCAAAAATGTGTAATTTTGCAATTAAGTCCAAAATAAGAGGAAATCCTAAAACCTAGGGTAAAATCACAATTAAACAATAAAAACATAGGTCAAACATGGATTTTAACAATTAAAATAATCAACAAAATGACACTTATCACAGGTATACTCTCGAGTAGTTGAGGATGCGTTCCTCAATGAGGAAACAGTAGGTGTTGGTCCGACCTAGGATTTCAGGTGAAACCTAAAAGTCAAGACGAAGAGCACTGGCTATAAACCATGCATTTATTCTATCTATATTAGTGTGGAACTAACTCTTGTTGCAACTGAAGAAGTTGAACCAGTTGGACTAGGGTGCCTAAATGGGACTCAGGCGCCTGGGAGCTGACAACGGGTGACTGAGCTAGCACAACGGTCGAGCTTACGTGGCGAGTGCTGAGTAGAGGAACCACGTCGGCACTCAAGCGCCTGAAAGGGACTAGGGTGCCTGAGCTAAGATAAGGTTTGACTGCACGGTAGATAGAATTGTCGCCCAAGACGCTGCGACTAGGGCGCCTGAAAGGCCATTCAGACGCCTAAATAAGTAATATATAAAGGGGCCGAGAGCAGCACATCAGAACATCAATTCACTCTCTGCGATCATTTTGTTCTCCTGTGTGTTGCGCGATCAAAGCTTCGACAACACCAAAATGTCATCTAACTCTCCGAGCGAAGGTCTTCAATCCATTTTCAAAGAGTCGGTATATTTGTTTTTATTATATTTTGCACACTTCTCTTGTAATTTGTACATTCATTCAATTATTAGTGATTTCCCAACATAAATGATCAAGGATCATGGGCCTTGCAGTAGGAGCCGGTCAAGACTCTGAAGCAAGTAAAAATAACTTGTGTTAGTTTGTTGTGTTTTGTTTTCCGCTGTGTACTCGATCTGAAAAATATTTTTAAGCGATATTCACCCCTCCTCCCTACATCGCTCTACTTCGATCCTACACAAATGTCATCTCCCACCTCTACAGGGGTGTAACCAGCCTTTCAAATTACATGAAGCTGACTATGATTCATATAAAAATTTAATTAATTCAAAAATATAAATAACATAAAAAGTATGTGAATATTAAATTTTAGAAGACTAAAAAAATATTCAATATTCAATACCTCCAAAATCATAGAAAAAATATTATTGAAGTTGTGCTCTTCGATTCTTCATAGAATCAAACTCATTAATGATTATATCGTTATCGATATTTTCAACCAACTCCCGCAATGTAAATGACCATAGAATCTATTAAAAACTCTTCTTCCATATTATTACGAAGAGTTATTCTAACAAGTTTCATAGCTAAAAATGCTCGTTTTGTTGTTGCTGTAGAGACGGGAAGAGTTAAAACAAGATGAATCAACCTATCAATTAAACAAATATATTAATTTTATATATAAGTAAATGATGTAGTTATAATATATAAATTATAACAAATAAGAAAAAAATTACTTGTCAATCAAATGGTAGGTTCCTGATTTATTTGTTTCAACTAATCTTCGACATAATTCAGAAATAGTTGATACATTCTAAAATCTTTCATGACTAACAACATCAATCTTATAGTGGTCTAATTGCATTCTCAAGTGATGCAAATCTTGTGGGTCGAAGTCAAGAGGATAAAATTTATCAGTAAGTTGATAGATGTGATCAACATTATGAAGTTTAAAATTTTCTTTAGGTTTCAAAGCACAACTAAGCTTAAGAAGTTCAACTGTCTCATCTTTGAATCTACTATTAAGCTCTTCAATTTGAAAATCTATTGTAGCAACAAATACATCAAATTGATAATGGTGCTCAACTGTGATTGAATCATTTTGTTGACAAGAACGGCCTATAGCAAATTTATAACAAGCTTCCATATCAGGTATCTCAATATCATACTTAGCACAAACTTCTATCACATAATTAAGTAGAATAACAAAACATTCTTCTCTCAAAGTATGAAGCAATGTTTTAGTAGTTGAAACCGAGTCCATTGCATTTAAAATGTATAGAGATTTCTGTTGCAATGCCCGACAAAGCAGATTTGTTAACCCCATTATCTTTTGCATCAAGTGTAATATGAATATAAAATCAACAGACTTCATCGCAATCAACAAACCACTAGCTTCACCACGGATGGAGTTAGAAGAGGACCCATCATGCACTATGTTTTCTAACACAATAATCACAGAGCTATACATATCAATCATGTTACATATTGAGTCAAAATTAGAACTCGAACAAACCTTTCCAAGTCATAATAAATTTCCAATTTGATTGCATCCTCTACTGGTATCACGTTCACCAATAGCTATCATATGTGCAACTTCAACTCTTTGAGCAGAAAGTAACTCAGCTTGATGTTCACTAGTAGAAAAATGCTTATTAACCACGGGTGTTCACCGTTGTCGTAGGCTAAAAACACTGTTGTTAAAGGTCATGTTGTTAAAAGGGGTGCTCAACATCAATAGTTAGAAACTGTTGTCGTTTATAGTCAATAACAACAGTGTAGCAATGTGTTTTCACCGTTGTCTTTTAATGTGATCGACAACAGGTTAACAATAGTATTAAACCGTTGTTTGTGTGTAATTTAAACAATAGTTTGACAACAAATAAAAATCGTTGTCTTTTGGTTGAGGTAGCCAACAATTTACAACAAATACCATTTAAAAAATAAATTATTAAAATAATTAAACAATATTGAGCAAACACACTTCAAACTATCATACATCAAAATATCATCAAATATCATACATCATACTGTGCAAATATCATACATCAAGATATCCCCAGTATTAGTCCAAACTGAGATAACATCATCAAAATATCATATACATCAAGAACCAGAAACTGAGATAAACATCATCAAAATTAGTCCAAACATCATCAAAATATCCCCAGTAGCTTCATCCAAGTGCAGTCAACCAGATGAAGACAGTCGCGCCCCTTACCTTTGCACCAGAAGCTGATTCCTTCCCTTGGATATGAAGTGTCACAACAAACAGAAATATAATATGAGCATTCACAACTAAAAATATTAGAACAAAATATTCTAGAAGATAATTCTGCAAAAACTGATTATGATACAACTATATTATAGTACGACAGAGATGCAATGTTGTCATCTAAAATTGGTCTGAAACAAAACAAACAACCAGCAGAGTTCTTATGTAAAACACTTACAGCAAGTGATACAATCGACATGCATTGTATCACTTATCAACATGCATTGAGATAAGCTGTCAAAATCTCTATTTAGTTTGCAACATCTTGTCAACGATATTGCTAAAGCTTCCAGAATTGATTCATACCTTATTGACATGCATTGAGATAAGTTATCACAAACATTTTTGCTCACAGCACAATGGTGATCACTCGATGCAAGATTCAGAATATAGGAGGACATTTCTGGATTGTCTACAAGGTTGTATGTGACAATAAATCAACCTAGTTTGTGAGAATTGCATCTCACTTTCTTTGGGAAGACTGAGGTAGGCAAGTCAATAGGATGTTTAGATAATAAATAAAACTGATACCAGACAATACACAAAGAGACAAACCTAGAATTGATGAGGTTTCTTTGCGGAGAAAAAAGAAAACAGGCACACACAAAAGGTGCCAACCGAAGCATACCTTTTTTTTGGTAGGGGCGGATGCATTTACAACAGGTTTAAAAAAGGACTCCAAACTAGAAGAAAAAAATGATTCCATTGAACATAAGCAATGCCAAAGTTCAGACAAGATAGCAAAAGAATTCCTACCAGCCTTGGGAAGATTTGTTCTTTGTCGATTTAATTTTTTCAATTGCCTAGAAAATTTTAGGAAGTGAGATTAACAAACAGTTTAGTAAAGGGACTTCCACAATCAATTATTAACAGACTAAATCACTATGAAGAGGGCAAATACCTTAGCAACTCAATCATTGTTGAATCCATTTTCATTTACCAGAATGTTCAGAAGACCCTGATAAGAGAGAGGAATACTATGTAAAAATGCCTAATGGACTTGTTAGCACCTAATTAATTTTCATTACAACCTCCTCATCTGGAGGTATTCACTTTAGTTCTGGAATGTCCATATATGGTCACATTTGGTTCTTTGAACATGCGGCGAGCTTCTTGATAAGGCCACTCTTCAGGAATTTGATATCTATAATTTTACCAAATTTTATAAGGCCACACTTCAGTGATCAAACATTAACAAGAAATACGCAGCATGAAATAACTGTCCAAATCTGTGTTGACTATAGAAACTTGGATAATGACACCCAAACAATTGACGCTAAGAGTGAACACTCAACCCTATTCACTTTTAATGCTAGACTTGTATGTTAAACTTGTTGAGTGTGCAACATCTGATAAGCGAGTTCACCTTTAATGCTATCACAATAATCACATCCAGAGAAAATGCACAAATCAATGAACTAATCCATAGTGAGTTCTAGTTCTTCAAGAACCTGAAAGTAAGAATGAGATAAATACAGTACTTCAATTAGCAATAAGCAGAATAAATATACCTTTGAAACTTCAAATTCCATCACAGGGATTTTTTTGGAACAAGGATCCATTAAGTGACGGAGAAACCTCGACGCCCCAAATTAAAGTTAAAGAATCCATGTCTTCTGAGGCAACCGCATACACCTAGAGATTAATAAGAAACAAATATATTTAGGATATTAAAGTTAAAAAAAATGGAATATGTTACAATGCATCATTTTACTTTGTCACTTTTGAAAAGAGCTGCACATTGAGCTTCTGTTTCACAGGGTGCCTTTAGATCAGAAAGATGAGTTTACCTACGAAAATAAGTGATAAAATATTTATATATTAAGCAATTGCATGCGGTTAAATAATAAAGTAAATAGACATTATATATGTGATATGAAGCTAAACCCACGAATGAAAAATCCAACAAGTGTCAAAAAGTATAAGGAAGATCTTAGTATTTAATTGAATAACTATCATGCACAAAGCTTGTAATAACTTTATTATTACCTCTTTTAACCATTTGAATAGAGCAGGAATCTCCCAAGAATCTGTAAAAATTTTCACTCTGAGTCCGGAAGGAAATACTCTCGCGACGTTATCAGTAAACCCGCCACCAGTGATGTGATCTATTCCTTTTACATCCCACTTGCTGAGAATGTCCAACACCTACATCACATACACAAGAGACTTGAGAATCAATGTTTTCTTGGATCGAGAGAAACGATAGAGGGGGTGAATATCGTTAAACGCTTTTCGGATAAATAATAGAGTAAGTACGCAGCGGAAATAAAAACAATCACGAACACATGTAGTTTTACTTGGTTCGGAGCCTAGGTCGACTCCTACTCTAAGGCCCAAGGTCGTTGACCATTTTCTGCGGACAATTCTATAAGTGTGCAAATCAGTTTACAAGATTGAATTTACAAGTATAGCAAAGTAAACTTTAAAAAGAAAACTCTTCTTTTACCGACGTCCGATGTAGGTTGTCTTTTCGGAGTAGTGGGACGTCGTCGGCTCTTGAGTCTTGAGTCGGAAGGTTTCCGGAGCAGAGCGCGGGAGCAAAAGAGAGTGTATGCATTGAGAATAATTGATTGATTGAAGCCTTGGGTCGAGGGCCCTTTTTATAGCACCTGGGGGCGTCCGGAACGTCGGGGGCGCCCCCCCCCACGTGTCAGTCGATCCACTTCCGTCTCGGTCAGCTCTGATCCCTTAAAACTCAGGATCAAGCTTTGACGGGGGCGCCCGGAACGCTGGGGGCGCCCGGATTAACCGGGTCAAACCTCATCCGTTTGGCTTCTCGCTGGCTTGCTTCGTTGGCTTCAACTGGGGGCGCCCGAGATGCTGGGGGCGCCCGGGAGCATGGGGGTGCCCGGGAGCACGGGGGCGCCCCGCCCATAAGCTGCCAAAGCTCACCTTGCTTTACTTTGTTTTGTGTTCACCTTAGGGGCGCCCGGGACACTCCGGGCGCCCTGGTCAGCTGCTGCCTCACTCCTTTGAGGCTCTCTGAGCTGCAGACACTCGTTCCTTCGGTCCTGCATCCAGGGTTAGTCCAAACCAACATAAAGTAATAAGATGTTATTTTAAACAGCCTTAGCTGTCTTGGTTCTGACTTTGGGCCTCCTAAATGGATCTCTAGGTCGAACAGACGCCTACTGTTTCCTCAACGGGGAACGCGTCCTCACCTACTCCTCTCGGGAGAATGTACCTGATACCAACCGGCTCCTCCGATTGGACTTTTGCCCAGCAGTCCTTCGCCAGGTCTTGGATACCAAGCTGTCCCTCGCCTGGTGCCCAGCTGTCCTTCGCCAGGTCTTCAGTACCAGGCTGCCCTTCGCCTAGTGCCTAGCAGTCCTTCGCTAGGGCTTTGTATCCTGGCGTTCCTTTGCCAGGTGCCTAGCAGTCCTTCGCTAGGTCTTTGTATCCTGGCATTCCTTCGCCAGGTGCCTAGTTGTCCTTCGTTAGGGCTTTGGATCCTGGCATTACTTCGCCAGGTGCCTAGCAGTCCTTCGCTAGGGCTTTGGATCCTGGCATTCCTTCGCCAGATGCCTAGCAGCCCTTCGCTAGGACTTTATTTCCTGGCAGCCCTTCGCCAGGTGCCTAGCAGTCCTTCGCTAGGGCTTTGTATCCTGTAATTCCTTCACCCGGTGCCTTGCAGCCCTTCGCTAGGACTTTGTTTCTTGCACACTTAGTAAACATCGTTAGATCACCAATAAACTTAACTTTGAACCCTTTGCCAATATCAAAACAAGGTTCGATATGGTGCTTCCTGCACCAACATGTTTGGGTGCCAGTAAACCCAATTACTGCCTTAAAAATGATCAAAAAGGAACAGCAATTTATAGGATAAACCTGCTTAACATAGATGACGGTGGGTGCCATTATACTAGGATCTCCAGGAGGCTGAGCTCGACGGCGGCAAGAAAAGAAGAAGAAGAAGGGAGGCATGATGGAGGTTGCACATGTGAGAGTCCTTATACTGAACTCCATGATAGAGTGCTTGTACGAGTGCGGCAATTTGTGTGCGGTGAAGAGGAAGAAGAAGGAAAAGATGGCAAGGAAGTTTGAGGTGTCTTAGAATTCGGCGTTGTCGCTCGCGACGAAGAGGAAGAAGAAGAAGAACGAGAAGAAGGAAAAGATGGCAAGGAAGTTTGAGATGTGTAAGGGTTTGGTGACTGCGGCGAATGAAGAGAATGAACTAAGGGGAGGTTCTCATTACTCATTAAACGACGGGCGTCATCGTTTTTGCGCTCACTCGTTGTTGTGTATTACCACGTAAGCAACACAGATAGACAATGGTTAATTAAAACCAGTTGTCGTAACCAACCAAATAGACATCAATTTTTAAAAAACCATTATCTTTGATACACATAAGACAACGGTTTTTAAACAACCGTTATCTTTTTCCACAAAAAATATTTCAACATCAACGGTTTTTGAAAAAAAAAACCAATGTTTTATAAAAAAAGACAACGGTTTTTCAAAACACCATTGTCTATTGGGTGTTGGTTTCCAAAAATTCTTGTAGTGGTTTAGGAGATGCGTTACAGAGATTACAAATGGAATTTAATTTTGAAAAAAAAAATAACCAAATAGATACCTTTTTTTCAGCAGCTGCAGTTAATTATAGTTGAAGTCGATGAGCGGAACAACGTACATAATATGCACATGAACAATCTTTCAAGAAAAGAGTTTGTAATCCATCCCAACAGCCACGCATTTTGCTAGCACCATCATATCTTTGTCCCCGTATATTGTGGATATGCAAGTCATAACGACCAAGAGTATCAGATATTTCTTTCTTAAGTGTTACAGCAGTTGTATCAGTCACATGTACAATGGCAAAAAACCGCTCTAGTAAAAAATCATCAATATCCACAAATCTTAATACAATAGTCATCTACTCCTTGTTAGATGTATCTCTTGCTTCATCAACTAAAATACAAAATTTTGCAACCCCTAATTTCATTATGAATCTTGTTTCTCACATGATTGACATGAATATTCAAGATATCTTTCTGAATATCTGGTGAAGTATACTTTCCATTTCTCACAATGATGGCGGAACCAGAAGGACAACCCATCGTCTTGACCAAAGAGGAGTTAGATCTCTTGGTCGCCAACACTGTCAAGAGTGCGCTCGAACAATACCAAATTGAGCAAGCCGTATCACGTCAAGTGGCCTCAGGGCAAGGGGAGATCCCCAAAATCTCCACCTCGCACCACCACAATCGAAGTTTTGTCTAGCCATTGGTGGGACATGCGGTGATAACTCCGGCACACTGGCGAGAGTCCCTGGGAGATTTAGAGAAAATTAACTCCATCGCTTCCAGCGTCCTATGGCAAGATGAAGGATTGGGGGAGGGGGAGGGACCTAAGAACTTCCAGAAGGCACTCTCCACCCCTTTCTCGCTTTACATCATAGAGGATCCCATGCCGAAGCAGTTTCGTGGTCCTGGAATCGCTGACTACGATGGGAAGATGGATCCAGAGGATCATGTTTGCATGTTCGAGAATGCGGCACTCTTGCACCAGTACACAGACGGTGTAAAGTACCAGGTGTTCTTGAACACTCTATTAGGGGTCGCCCAAATATGGTTCCAGAGGCTGCCCCAGGGTTCTATCAACTCCTTCCTGGAGTTCAGAACCGCCTTTCTGCACCATTTTGCCAACAGCCGCCGATATCAGAAGAAGGCGTTAAATTTGTTCTCCCTTAAATAGTAGGCGAAAGAACCGTTGAAGGATTATATCCAACGGTTCAACCGAGTGGTGCAAGATGTGCCAACCGCGACATCGGAGATCCTTGTCAACGCCTTCACGCAGGGGCTCTCTGAAGGTGATTTCTTTCGATCATTGGTGCAGAAGCCGCCCACCAGTTTCGATGATTTGCTGGGGCGCTCTGTCAAGCACGTCAACGTTGAAGAGGTGGAGCACGCCAGACTCAAAGAACCAATTGGAGTCCCTATGCAGACCATTGTACGGTCCAAAAGAAGGGAACCCCTAATTGTGACCCGGGTGAAGGATCTTCGCTCTGGGAAAGACCACTGGGCTGGTAAGAGAAAGCTGGTGGAGACAGTCGACACCCAGCAACCGAAGCCACCGAAGAAGTACTGCAACTTCTATGGCAGTACGACGCACTCTATCGAGGAGTGTCATGCTTTGAAGAAAAGGTTGTCTGAGGAAGCAGATACCAAACCTCGGAGGCGGTGGAAGAAAGTGGGGTATCACCGGAGGTCCCCTTGACGGAGCCTTTCTCCTCGCAAGAGATAGTCGGGAGAGGACGGAGCCGGCAACGATCTCAGTCACGTTCTAGGGGAGGAGTAGGGAGATTGCACCCCGTCGATCTCCCTCACTTGAACAAGACCCCAAGAAAGGCAAGGCCCTGTACGTGGTCCTCCTTCCGGCCATGTAGGGGTGATCTCTAGAGGTCCTACCGGAGGATACTCCCATCGGGCGAGGAAAGCCACACTCGTCGGCTGGAGAACTATGCCATTGGGACGAGCAGTAGCCAGCGTCATGGCCCTACCATCTCCTTTGGCCCTGGAGACCTGGAGGACATGGAAGCCCCCCACAAAGACGCCCTGGTAATTCTTGCACGCATCGCAAATTATGAGGTTAAGCTTATCTTCGTGGATACAGGTAGTTCTGTGAACATCCTATACAAGGCGGCCCTGGATCAGATGCAGATCGATGAGGATGAGATGCGCCAGGTCTCCAATCCTCTCTTCGGTTTCATCGGATACCGAGTACAGCCGATAGGGCAAATTACCCTATCCCTGTCATTAGGGAGCGACACGCTGAAGAGGATGAGAAGGACTCCCTTCCTGGTAGTGGATGCCCCATCGTCCTACAATGCAATCCTGGGGCGCCCAGCACTCAACGTATTCCAGGCGGTGGTCTCAGTCTACCACCAAAGATCAAGTTTCCGGTGGTCGATCAGGTGGCTGAGGTCAAGGGAGACCAGCTAGCGTCCCGGCGATGCTACAGCAGGGAGGTCAATCTAAAGCCCACAAGAACCCAAAGGCTCATGAAGCTCTACAAATCGACCTCGCCGACCCCAAGAGGAGGAAGGACCCAAAGAAAAAAGGAGGCAGGTCGAGAGGAAGAGATCCAGATCCACCCTCAACAGACGGGGGGAGTTACGGAGCTGCCGACCTCACACCGGAGCTGAGAAGTCATCTGATTGACTGCCTGCAGAGCCATCGGGACGTGTTTGCATGGGCTACCGAGGAGATCAAAGGAGTCCCCCAGCTTTGGCCATGCATCGGTTGCATGTGACCCCTGGAGCTCGACCGGTGAAACAAAGGTGAAGGCAATTCACACCCGAGCAGGACAAGGTTATCGAAGAAGTCAACAAGTTCCTGAGAGCTGGGCATATAAGAGAAGTTCAGTTCCCGGCTTGGTTAGTTAATGTAGTCCTTGTCCCTAAGCCAGGGGTAAATGGCGGTCTGTATTGATTTTAGAGATTTGAATAAAGTCTGCCTAAAGACTGCTACCCCTTACCTCGGATAGAAGGCTAGTGGATTCTACTTCCGGTTGTGATTTTATTTCGATGTTGGATGCTTATCAAGGATACCACCAAGTTCCCCTCGCTCCTGAAGACCAAGAGAAAGTCATCTTCTTGACAGTAGATGAGACTTATTGTTATAACGTCATGTCGTTTGGGTTGTGTAATGTTGGAATGGCCTATCAGCGGATGATGAATAAGGTCTTCCGACAACAGATAGGTAGGAACATCAAGGAATATGTGGACGACATCCTGGTCAAGACTGACAAGGTAAAAGACATGATAGCTGACTTGGAGGAGACGTTCGCCACCCTGAGAGTCAACAAGCTAAAGTTGAACCCCGCTAAGTGTCTGTTCGGGGTGAAGAGTGGTCGATTCTTAGGATATATGGTGACAGAGACTGAGGATAATTCAAAAAAAGTAAAGGCTATTCTAGACATGTCGTCTCCTCACAACTTTAAGTAGGTACAACAGCTGAATGGTAGAATTTAAGCCGTGCCCAGGTTCATCTCCAAATCTGTCGACAGGACCCTGTCATTCTTCAAGATCCTGAGAAAGGCAGTCAAGTTCGACTGGGACAACCAATGTGAGAAGGCTTTTACAGATCTGAAGTCTTATATTGACGAGCTCCCCATCCTTTACAAGCTAGTGGAAGGGGAGACATTGTTCGTCTACCTGTCCTCAGCGGAACAAGTGGTGGCTTTGCGCTCATCCGAGAAGAACGCACTATGCAGTATCCGGTCTACTTCTTCGGACACCTTCTGAAGGATGCAGAGACACGATATACTACGATGGAGAAGCTGGCCTATGCTTTGGTATTGATGACCCAGAGGCTCAGGTCATACTTCTTAGCATATCCTATCGTGGTTCTCACCAACAGCCTGCTCGAACGAGTCCTCACCAATCTGGAAGCTTCAAGTCAGTTGATTAAATGGACCATAGAGCTGAGTGAGTATGGGATTGAGTACCAACCTTGTACTACCATCAAAGCTCAAGCTCTCGCTGATTTCATGCTTGAAGTTGTCCCAGGGTCTGAAGCCGAAGGAGTATGGAAGATCTATGTGAATAGGTAGTCCAATAGCAAGCATAGTGGAGTCGAAGTGCTGATGGTTTCCTCCCGGGGGGATACATTGCATTTCTCTATCAGACTCTACTTCCAGGGCACCAACAATGAAGCCGAGTACGAAGCCATTCTAGCAGGGTTACAAGCAGCCAAGCACGTGGGAGCTGCTCGAGTTGTCCTGCATTCAAACTCAGCTCATTGCCCAGCAAATAAGGGGCGACTTTGAAATAAAGTGCGAGTGTCTACAAAGGTATGTAGCCATATATGAGCAGCTGAGAGCCTCTTTCACAGAGGTTAGTCTGTAAAAAATCTCCCGAGCAGACAATGTCAAGGCAGACGAACTAGCTAAGTTAGCCAACTCCATTACCTCGTGGACGTTGGACGAACCCAGTACGGCGGGAGGAACAATAGCACAGATCGAAGAAGAAGCTGAAGGCATTACATTAATCGATTAGAGACAACCTTATGTGGAGTTCCTACGCAGTGGGAACATGCTGGTCGATGATAAAGGCGCCCGACTATTCCGTCGTTGGGCTTCTAGATTTATGCTAGTCGGAGATCAACTATACAAGAGAGTCATTGCCCGTCCATTACTCAAGTGTGTCGGGCCAGAGGAAGCCAACTACATCATGCGAGAAGTCCATGAAGGTATTTGTGGGAGTCACATCGAAGGAAGCTTCCTTGCTAGGAAGATCATCCTGGCAGGATATTTTTAGCCGACATTGCTGGCTGATGCCCTTAAGTTTGTAGCTGGATGTGAGGCCTATCAAAGACATCAGCATATCACTCACCGCTCGATGGAGACGCAGCGAGTCTCCACGTGTCTTGCCCATTTGATCAGTGGGGAATGGACATCATGGGACCCTTTCCAATCGGGCCCCAACAGAAGAAGTTCTTACTGGTCCTGGTGGACTATTTATTAAAATGGGTGGAAGCTAAGCCTCTTGCAAACATCACAGAAGCTGCAGTGATGAAGGTCTTGTGGAGAGACATCGTCTATAGGTACGGGATCCCTCACAAGTTGGTGTCGGATAACAGTAGGCAGTTTACATGATGCAACTCAAAGAATGGTGTGAGGGGCTGGGTATTCGACAAGCCTTCACTTCAGTCGCCTACCCCCAGGGCAATGACCAAGCCGAAGTCGTCAATCTGGAAATCGTCAGGGGGCTCAAGATAAAACTGGACCACATCGAAGGTAGCTGGGTAGAAGAGCTCCCAAGCATTTTGTGGTCCAACTGCACGACTCCCAGGGAAGGGACAGGACAAAGCCCTTTCAACCTGGTATATGGCGCGGAGGCTGTAATCCCGGTGGAAGTCGGTGAAGAGTCAACTCGGCGCCAGCACTACAAGGAGAAAAATGATCTGGAGCGGTTGATCGACCTAGATCTTGTGTCAGAGGTCCGGAATAAAGCGACCACCCAGCTTATAACATACAGGCAGTGCATGCAACAAGCTTACAATCGCCGAGCAATCGCTCGAACCTTTCAAGTCGAGGACAAAGTCTGGAAACGACTCAAGCCCATAGGTGAGCCAGGGAAACTCGAGCCGCAATGGAGCGGACCTTACACCATCATCAGAAAGCTAGCCGGAGGTAGCTACTATCTACAAGATGACAAGGCAAGAAGCTGGAGAGGCCATGGCATTCCAACTATCTCCAACCCTATCGCACCCGATGAGATTTGTGCGATATAATATGTACTTGTTTATGTATTCCTGCTGCCTTACAGTGTCAATATGAAATAAACGAGACGTCTCATCATGAAGAGCTAGTACATTTGGCTAAAACCCTACTACCTCATGGTGCTGCGAATGCACGAGGTGAGTAGGTCTGGTCCGGATGTTGCGGATGCCTGACCAGGAGCTGCTAAAACCCTACTACCTCGTGGTGCTGCGGATGCCCGAGGAGAGTAGGCCTGGTCTGGGTGCTGCGGATGCCCGACCAAGAGCTGCTAAAACCCTGCTACCTCGCGATGCTACGGATGCCCGAGGTGAGTAGGCCTGGTCCAGGTGCTGCGGATGCCCAAGGTGAGTAGGTCTGGTCCGAGTTCTGGTGATCCCGGACCAGGAGCTGCTAAAACCCTACTACCTAACAATGTTGCGGATGCCCGAGGTGAGTAGGCCTGGTCTGGGTGTTGCGGATGCCTGACCAGGAGTTGCTAAAACCCTACTACCTCGCGGTGTTGCGGATGCTCGAGGTGAGTAGGCCTGGTCCGGGTACTGCGGATGCCCGACCAGGAGTTGCTAAAACCCTACTACCTCGCGGTGCTGCGGATGCTCGACCAGGAGTTGTTAAAACCCTACTACCTCACGGTGCTGCAGATGACTGAGGTGAATAGGCCTGGTCCGGGTGCTGCGGATGCCCAACCAAGAGCTGTTAAAACCCTACTATCCCATGGTGCAATCAAAAACCCCAAGGAATACTAGCTGATTCGTGGGTGACTCGTGGGCGACTAGTGGGCGATTTTTAGCTGATACGAGCGCTTCTGCACCGTTCGTCACCGCCGGCGCTTTTGACAGCCGGTGATGTCCTTCCCCTCTCCTTCCATTCCTCCAAATCCTCCGCGTCTCGTGAATTCCTCTCCTGTGGTTGTCAAACCATCCTATGCGTCAGTGGTTAAACCGGTGTCGCCTCGAGCTATAAAGAAGAATTTTGAAGATATTGGTGAAGATTTCAAGCCGATCACGATCTATAATGATAAGCCAGGAATATTCTTTTCTGAAGAAGAGATTGCAGATCTGTCGGAGCCGTTCAAGTTTTGTTTGATTGGAAAGTTCTCTGGATTACGCCCAAGTTATGCTGTAGTGCTGCAATCTTTCAGGAATTTAGGGCTTTCAAGCTTGTACAATGTTAGAATTTTAAGATCAGGATACATTTTCATTCATCTAAACTCTAACGAGGATATGGCAAGGTTATGGACAAGAGGTATTTGGATGATTGCGGGAGTGCCATTAAGGATCTTCAAATGGTCTCCTTATTTCTCGTACGAGGCAGAATCTTCACTGGTGCTGGTATGGATACAACTTCCAGATCTGCCAATTCACCTTTTCAATAAGCGAAGTCTCTTCTCCATTGCTCGTGTAGTGGGGAAACCGATCAAGCTGGATGAGGCTATAGCAGATGGATCAAGGCTCTCGATGGCAAGAGTTTGTGTAGAAATTGATCTTCTTAAGCCAAAGATTGAAGAATTCTGGATTGGCATAGGAGCAGAGAAGAGAATTCAGCATGTAGTGTTTGAAAAACTCCCCAAATATTGTCAGCATTGCATGCATTTAGGACATTCGATTGATGATTGTTATATGTTAGGCAATAAGCCAAAGCCTGAGTGGAAGGGGGATAAACAAAAAGCAGTAAATGGAAAACAAAGAATTGAAGATCCTGGGCCGGAGCGTACCAATTGGCACAATGATAAGACCCAAGGAAATTTAACAGGTATTTGGGGGAATGATGTTTCCAAGGGAGCAAGGGGTAGAGGTTTGCATATGGCTGACAAACAAATCTGGAGTAAAAAGGTAGAGATTGACAAGGCCAAAACTGCTGGAGAAAAGGAGGGAGAGAAATGGCAATAAATTTCAGATTCTAGATGTTTTAGATGAGGACGATCAAGGGGACTTGGATGTAATAGATGATGGGTTGCTACAGGGGGAAAAGGTTGTGGTAGATGAAAAGGGAAACAGTTTTGATGATATTGTTGACAGTCAAATTAGGAGTGTATAGAAGCTAGTTGGAAACTTGTTTGCAAAGGAAGCTGAGGTAGTTGCAGTTTTAAAAATAAACCAGAATGAAAAGCAGAAGGTCCCGAAATCAGTGCAACCAGCAACGCAGAATGCAGATTCGCAGGGAACTGCTGAAGGATTAATTTTACCAGTGGAGGAGACAGATGGAGTAGACAGGTTTAAATCTTTTATGGTGGAATCTAGAACTGATGATGAGGGAGTAGGGCAGTTGCGTAGATCTTCTTCTTTACCTTTGGATGCAAATAAAGTGTCCATCCAGATGAGCGACTCAAATAGTATAAATGCTCAATTAGGTGAATTTCAACGAGTCACCAGGAGCAAAACAAAAGCAATGCAAGCTGCCTCCTCTGCAATCCTTTAGATGGCAGGTATGATATGGAATATTAGGGGAATAGGTAATTCAGCCTCACTTAGAAGAATTCTATTTTTTAAAAAGCGTTTCAACTTGAATTTCCTTGGAATTTTAGAACCTTTAATAGCATTGGATGTCAATATTATGTCAAGAAGATTGGGCTTTTCTTCTATTATTTCAAATTGCTCGGGGAAAATTTGGTTTGCTTATGATGTTAATATAGTTTGTAAGGTGCTGGTATACCATGAATAATTTCTTCATCTTAATTTGAAATCTACTCTTTTTCCTACTGATATAATGGTTACGGTAGTGTATGCAAAGTGTTCCAGGGTAAATAGGTATGAACTCTGGGAGAGGCTAGAGAGTATTAACCCAAATAGTGAGGAGCTTTGGTTGATTGGAGGGGATTTCAATGTCATTGCTAATGCGCAGGAGCATTCTGTAGGATGTATTAACAGGTCTGGGGCAACAGAAGATTTCAATGACTTTATAATGATCATGGGGCTCCAAGATGCTGGATTTGTAGGGGATCCTTTTACCTGGACAAACAACAAAGTGTGGAAGCGGCTGGATAGAATTATGCTCTCACCATCATGGCAAGATCATGGCTATTCAGTTAGGGTGGAGCATTTAAGTCGGGCAGCTTTTGATCATTGTCCCCTGCTGATCTCTATTCCAAGCTTTGAGAAACCTATAGCCTCTTTTAGGTTTCAACGAATGTGGACGAGACATCACGGTTTTATGCAAACTATGAGATTGAATTGGGATCTGCCTAGTTATGGTTCTGGACTGCATAAACTGCAAATGAAACTGAAAAGGCTTAAAAATCATTTGAAGTGGTGGAACAAAGAGGTTTTTGGGAATATTCATGATAACATTCAGAGGGCAGAGGATCAGTTTTCAGAGGCAGAGAAAAAGTTTGATTCGGACCCATCTGAGGAGAATAAAATCAATAGAAATAAGTGTCAAGCACATCTTTTCAAAACCATGCAAATGGAAGAAGACTTTTGGAGGCAGAGGGCAGTAGTTAAATGGATGAAAGAAGGGGACAGAAATACAAAATTTTTCTATTCTTTGGTGCAAACAAGGAAGATGGCTAACAGAATTTTTAGGATATGGGATGAAGGGGATTGCTTGGATGATCCAGAACAAATTAGAGCTTCGGGGGCTAAATACTTTGAAAATCTGTTAACAGGTGAAAGTTTTGATGGTGATGTAGCAGATTTGAGTCATATCCATATGTTGATTAATAGTATGGAGAATGTAGACCTGACAGCGCTACCAACCATGGAGGAAATAAAACAAGTTATTGGAGAAATGGATCAAGATAGTGTAGCTGGACTAGATGGCTTTTCAGCTTTCTTTTATGTCTTTTGTTGGGATATTATCAAAGAGGATGTATACCAAGCAGTGGTAGATTATTTCAAAGGAGAGTCTCTGCCAAAGGGGAAGAATGCTACAACTATTGTATTGATACCAAAAGTTGAAAATGCGCAAAGTTGGCAAAATTTCAGACCTATTAGCCTTTGCAATGTTTCTTATAAAGTTATTTCTAAGTGTTTGGCAAATAGATTGAGAAAGGTCCTACCCAAGATAATATCTCCTGCACAGAGTGGTTTTGTGGAGGGAAGGCTGATTTCAAATAACATTCTCCTTGCTCAAGAATTAAACCACAAGCTTAACTTTCATGTGCGCGGGGCGGGGGGGGGGGGGGGGGGGGGGGGGGGGGCGGAATTTGATTCTGAAACTGGATATGGCCAAAGCCTTTGATCGTATTCAGTGGAGTTTGCTATTTAGAATAATGTTAGCTTTTGGCTTTTCAAACTCTTTCATTAATCTCATTTGAGGATGTGTTGCCCATTGCTGGTTATCGGTTCGTATTAATGGACATCTCTCAGGTTTTTTTTAGGCAAAAAGAGGGCTCAGACAAGGAGACCCTATCTCCCCTTTTTTGTTTATTATAGCTGCGGAATTTTTCTCTAGAGGTTTGGAAGAGTTTTTTACTAAAAATCCTAGAATGTGGTTTGCCACGAGTTGTGATATGAAAGTCTCTCATTTAGCCTATGCGGACGATATTCATGAGTTGTACTAAGAATTAAACATCTGATCAGGAGGTATAAAGTATGTTGCACGCATGTTTACAGAGAAGCAAATGTAGCGGCAGATTATCTTGCAAATCAAGCATTTGGTTTCAATGGGGAAAGAATTTTAACGGAATGGAAGGAGGATAAGATTCTATATGGTATCTGCAAGACTGATAAATTGGGTTTACCATATATTAGATTAGCCCGTAAGTCAATCATGTAATACAGCAAGACTGTCCTTTGTTGGTTTTCTTACAAGGATGGTCTTCTGGTTTTCATATAAAGATCCTATCGGATTTTTGGTTTTCTGGTCGTCTATAATGCAGTAGGATATTTCACCTGTTATACGGATTTTAGTTTTCTGATATTTTAGCCAGTGTGGGCTTTATTGTTTGGGTGGTCTTATGGACTAAGAGGATTCCACTGTAATATAATCTGAAGTTGTAAATGTAGCCATCAATTGCATTGGTGCGCTGCTGATTTCAAATTTGAAAAGTATGCTGTAGATTTGGAAAGTATGCTGATTTCAAAGCTGGAAGTATGCTGTAAATCGGGAGGTGGCTACTGATTAAGGTGTTCAGGTTTACTGGTACTCCTATATGTTTGGCAAGGAAAGGAGTATTACATTGGCGGTTGCTGAATATATTATGAGATCTTACTTTGCTGGTGTTCTGGTTTTACTGGTACTCCTATATGGTTGTCTGTTTTCTTTTGCTGGCTTTCTTATAAGTATTCCATTGTCTCTTTTGGCTCTTACAAAGCTCCTATATGGTTTGTGGTTTTCTGGTTCATCTATAATATGATGGAGATATTTTTCTGGTTACTAATGTTAATAGATTCATGTGGGGTTTATTGTTCGGATGTCTTACGGTAATCAGAAATAAAGGGTTCCCTGCTATATATATTTCAGAGGTTGTATTTGTTGGTGATTGCTGTTTCCATAAGCTTGAAGTAGGCTCTTGATCGGATAATAATTTTGAATGCAAGATGTTGGAACCCTGAGATGCGGATGGATGGAATAACATATGAAGATTGTAGTTTGTGTTAGATTATGTATCAAGTGCACTGGGGTGCCAAAATTTGGATACAGATGGAACATCTGGGCTTCTGATAGAGTTCTGGAAAGCTGGAACTTAAAACGGCTGTGTTTTGATGAGTTTGGAATTCAGAGAGTAACAGATTTTTCTGGATGGCAAGATGTGCCAATTTGGATGGAAAATGTGAATTTATTTGGAAGATTGAACTCGGATCAGACTGAAAACTTGGGTTACTGAATTCATATGTTACAGCAGTCTTCTGAGCTATAATAGGAATTTGAATGACATGTGGTGTCTTGAGTGGAAGAGTTTTGAAATATGCGGTAGCTTAATGCCAGTTTACTGGACAAAAAGCTTTGAAGACTAGGGTTGGGAATATAATGTATAAAAGAGGTTTATTGTTTGATACAGGTTTTTTGTTTCAGGAAAATTTATGGTTTTGAGTTACAACTTGTAAATCTCAATGAGTCCTTGTAATTCTATATTAGAAGGTCAGGTTTGGTCCCCTTCTAATATGGATTTCTCTCTTCTTGGAATAAGATCTTTCTTTTACTAAAAAAAAAACAATCCCACGGTGCTGTGGATGCCCGAGGTGAGTAGGCCTGGTCTGGGTGCTGCAGATGCCCGACCAGGAGCTGCTTAAACCCAACTACCTCGCGGTGCTGTGGATGCCCGAGGTGAGTAGGCCTGGTCCTAGTGCTGTGGATGCCCGACCAGGAGCTAACTAAACCCTACTACCTCGCAGTGCTGCGAATGCCCTAGGTGAGTAGGCTTGGTCGTGGCGCTACGAATACCTGACCAAGAGCTGAAAAAGCCCTACTACCTCTAACCATGAACCCAAGGAGGGTTTGTTGGAATATAGAGGGGGAGGGAAATCAACATGTAGCCGACCAGATATAAAACAATACCATCAGACATTGAAGGCAAACATGATATTTAATTATTGCTAGAAGAACTCATATGACAGAGGTACAAGTGTACATGGGGGATACAATCATTAGACCCCGCAGGGGAGGCTGCTCCTTTGTCCAGGCTCTCCTCAATTGCTTTGGCATCTCCTTTTGGCCGTGAAGCTTGGAGTCATCTCCTCATGGCTACTGAGCTGAGAGTCATCTTCACTGTGGATGTGACCTCTTGTTCCTTCGCTATGGCTATGACCTCTTTGTCCTTCGCTAGAAGTAAAGCGACCTCAGCTCTGAACGCAGAAGCCGATCATTCGATTCCGAGTGCATCTTCGCAAGAAGCCACAAATTAAAAGGAAACAATAAGACTCTGGGTACACAAGGTAAAGGGACAAAAATGTTCCATTGAAAATCCTTGGTTATATTTGTTGGTTACATTTGATTTACATTTGAAAACAACAAAGTAAAATACAAAAAGAGGCAGCAACTATAGCTCTTCCCTCTTGGTCGACGCTCGTCTCAGCCTGGTCTTCTCGGCCTACTCGTCTTAGCCTGGTGCTTCCCTCTCGGTCGCTTGCTTCTCGGGTAGGGGAAGAACACTTGGTCTTCCACTCTCTTGCTCCTTGGGTCGGGGAAGAACACTTGGTCTTCAACTCGCTTGCTTCTCGGGTCAGTGAAGAACACTTGATCGCATAAGGAGCAATAGTACAAAAAAAACATTCAAGACAAAGCAGGCCAAAAAGTGTGTCATTCAATTCAGATAATTACATAGTACATCAAAAAAAAAATACAAAGAGCAAAAAGAAAATACAGGGCACAGGTTTGGGAAGAGCTTTTATATATCTTTCTCTTCAGGTGAGAGCTCATCCCAAACCTGGCCGACGCTTAAGGCGCTTAGGTCTACATCTGATTTCAGCATTTGGGCTTTTTGAAGTTAACTGATAGCACCATTGAAGCCCTGTTTTAGGCACTTCAAGACCTACCCAGCCAGAATGTCACCGAATTCATTAGATTGTAGAAACCTGGCCTTAAACTCTGCCTCGGCCTCCGACAATTAACCTGCTTTGTCAGTCTTATATCTTTGCAGTTCAGCTTCAGCTTCATCCTTGGTAGCCTTCAATTTGGCCACCTCCCAGATAGTCGGTCATGAGCATCTAATGCTTCCTTGAGTTTTTGGGAGGTGGTTGAAGCTTTGGCCTTGGCTCGAGCAGCGCCCTCTTGAAGATCGGATATATTTGCTACTGCCGTCTTTATTACATATTCTTGCTTAGATAGCTGGCTCTCCTATTCCATTATCCAATCGTTCAAGGCCTCTGCTGAAGACTCCAGTGTTGGATCGAGAAAACACGATAGAGAGGGGTGAATATCGTGAAAACGTTTCGGATTAGAAGTTAAGAGAATACGCAGCGAAAATTAAAACAAACACACAGAACGTAAGGATTTTTACTTGGTTCAGAGTCGCGGTCGGCTCCTACTCCAAGGCCCACAGTCCTTGACCATTTACTGCGGGCAATTCTATATGTGCACAAATATTTACAGAAAATGTTACAGTTGTAGCGCAAGAAATAAAATTAGACTCTTCGTTACTGACGCCCGGTGTGGATCATGCTTCGGAGCAGAGGGTCGGCGGCGGCGCTTGAATCTCAAGATTGGAGGTTTTCGGAGCAGAGCGCTTGAGTCGAAGAGCGTAGAGGCGTTGGAAAAGTTGATTCTGAAGCCTTAGGGGTCGAGCCCCTTTTATAGCACTCCTGGGGGCGCCCGGGACGCTGGGGGCGCCTGACACGTGCCTTCGGATCTGAGAACTCTCATCCGAGGCTCGGTCAGCGCTTATCCCTCCAGAATTGATCTCGGAGCTGACGGGGCGCCTGGGACACTGGGGGCGCCCCAGTTGACTTGGTCTGCTGGCTTCTCGACTGAATTCGCTTCGATTGCTTGATTGCCTTGGACCCAGGGCGCCCGAGGCATCCGGGGCGCCCGGGACCATGAGGGCGCCTGGCCCAGTGTGCTTCCGAAGCAATTTTTGCTCATCTGCTCATTTGGCTTTGATCTTGGGCGCCCGGGACCTCCCGGGCGCCTAGCCCAGCTGCTGCCCCTCTCCTTTGGAGCGTTCTGAGCTGCAAAAACCCGTTCCTTTGGTCCCTGCATCCAAGGTTAGTTCCACAACAAACAAGGCAAGAAATGTTAGGTTTATACAGCCTTAGCTGTCTTGGTTCTGACTTCGGGTTTCCCAAAATGGAACCCTAGGTCGAGCCGACGCCTACTGTTCCCTCGACGGGGAACGCGTCCTCACCTACTCCTCTCAGGAGATTTTACCTTTTGCCAACCAGCTCCTCCGGTTGGACTTTTGCCCAATGCACCTGACCAGGTCTTCGTGCCCACCTTCCGAGCAGATCTTCGGTGCCCAGCTCCTTGCCAGGGCTTCGTGCCCAGTCGTCGACCAGGACTTCGTGCCTAGTGTACCTAGGGCTTCTTTCCTGTACACTTAGTGAGCATGTTAGACCAACATAACATCTTAACTTTTGAACCCTTTATCATTATCAAAACCCAGGTTCGATTTAGGTGCTGCCTGCACCAACAATCTCCCCCTTTTTGATTTATGGCAACCCGGTTCAAAAAGTTAAGTTTAACCAAAGAGCAGGTAACATGTCAACATTGTTTCCACCTCTTGGAAGGAGTCTCCCCCTAGATTTTTCAACGGTTCGCGGGGTTTCAAAAAGTTTCTAAGTCTAAAAGGGAATTTATTTTTCAACACATAGAATCTTTTCCAAAAAAATGTAAGTTAGAAAATATTTTCCAAAAGAGATTTTTTTTTTTGGTTTGGAAAACAATGTAAGTTAGGAATTATTTTCCAAAAGATATTTTTGGGTTGGGCACTTGGAAAATTTGTACTTAGAGATTTTATACTTAGAAAATTTTCAAGTCAATACTTAGTTTTCACACTTTAAAAAATTTTCGAAACTTCTTCTGAAGTTTTTAATACTTAGAAAAAATTGAAATTTCTTTAACACTTTTAGAAAGTTTTCAAGAAAATTTTTGAAATTAAACTTAGAAATTTTTCTATTAGTGAAATTTAAGATAAGTACTTAGAGAAATTTTGATAATAGCTTAAGTAATTTTGAAAATTCACTTAAGTCAAGTACTTACAAATAATTTTGAAAAGCAGCTTAAGTCAAGTACTTAGAAGCAATTTTATGCAATTGACATAAGGGATTTTACTTTTTGAAAAAGGAGATAAATAAAGTTTTAAATTTTGAAAAAAATTTTAAACCTTCTCTCCTTTTCAATCTCTCCCCCTTTGCCATATATCAAAAAAAAATAATAATATAGCAAAACATTAAAGCAAAAGAAGTAAGGTGCTGTACTGAACCAATTCAAGATATAAACTGGACTAAATTAATTTGAATTATCTCTTTCGGGTCCTGTCTAACCCAATTAGCTACTTACTAACTGTTATAAACAGTAGCTTTCGCTAGGGTTAGTCATGTTAAGTGTTCTGTTTAAGTTAGATTTTCTAAGCTTGACACTTAACTTGATTACTGTTTATTAGTATTTAGTGCCCCAATTACTGCAGATGCACAGACATAAGCATCTTGAATCAAGGCAAAGACCTAAGTATCTCAACCCATTCTAGGTTATCAATCAAAAGTACCCTAAGGTGCTTGTGAGATGCTGGCTTCTAGATCTATAGGTGCATGCAGTTCTAGGGTTAGGGCCTAGGCTAAGTCCATTTACGAAAAAGCCCTAGTTTTGAAGGGGTAATTTTTAAAAAAAACTAAATCAAAAAATTAGTTTTTTTTAAATACAAAAAAATTCTTCAAATTAAGTAGAAACTGATAGGTAATAAGACAGTTTTATCAAAACAGAAGTAGAGTAAACCTATTCTACCAAGCATAACCCTAACTGCCTTCTTAGTGAGCTGAACTCAAACTCAGGTAGGGGTTTGGTGAATATGTCAGCTAAGTTGGATTTAGAGTCAACATACTTAAGGACTATTTCACCCCTGGCAACATGATCTCTTACGAAGTGGTGTTTAACTTCTATGTGTTTAGTCCTCGAATGTTGGATTCGATTCTTAGTTAGATTAATGGAGCTTATATTATCAATGTAAACTTGAGTTTGGGTGTAGTTAAGCTGAAAGTCCTTAAGAGTGTGCATCATCCATAAGAGTTGTGCTACACACTCTCCTAGAGCAACATACTCAGCTTCAGTTGTGGATAGAGCTACACAGTGTTACTTTCTGCTGCACCAACTTACTAGACTATTTCCTAACAGTTAGCAGCTTCCACTTGTACTCTTTCTATCTAGTTTACAACCAGCGTAGTCAGAATCCGAGTATCCTGACAAGTTAAAGGTTGAAGTCCTAGGATACCAAATCCCTACATTTAGGGTGCCCTTAACGTATCTTAGTATTCTTTTTAGGGCTGCTAAGTGTGTTTCCTTAGCACAGGTTTGGTATCTAGCACACATTCCTACAACAAAAAGGATATCAGGTCTGCTGGCTGTAAGGTACAGTAGACTTCCAATCATACTTCTATAAAGTTTAAGGTCTACTGGTTTACCATCAGGGTCACTATCTATTTTTACATTTGTGGTCATGGGGGTACTTATGCTTTTGGAGTTGTCCATTTTAAATTTCTTTATTAACTCCTTATCATATTTGGATTGATGGACATAGTTTACATCCCTAGTTTGCTTAATTTGTAACCCTAGAAAGAAATTGAGCTCACCAACTAAGCTCATTTCAAATTCATTTTCCATTATCTTAACAAATTCTTTTAGGAAATTTGAGTTGGTGGATCCAAAAATTATATCATCGACGTAGATTTGGGCAATAAAGATTTTTTTCTTAAGGTCTTAATAAATAGGGTTGAGTCAATTTGTCCCTATTTAAATTCTTTAGAAATTAAGTAGGTTGATAAGCGTTCATACCATGCCATATGTGCTTGTTTTAGTCCATAAAGTACTTTAGTGAGTTTATAAACATGGTCATTCTAAGTCTTCAAAACCGGGGGTTGTCGTACATAGACTTCTTCCTTAATAAATCCATTTAGAAAGGCTGACTTTACATCCATTTGGTAGAGTTTAAATCCTTTATGGGATGCAAAGGCTAACAACATCCTAATGGACTCAAGTCTATCTACTAGGGCATAGGTTTCATCATAATCTAACCCTTCTACTTGACTGAACCCTTTGGCTACTAAGCGGGCTTTGTTTCTCACTAATTCTCCTTGATCATTTAGCTTATTCCTAAAAACCCACTTAGTATCAATAATGGATTTGCCCTCAGGTTTAGGTACTAGTTCCCAGACTTGGTTCCTCTCAAACTGTGCTAACTCTTCCTGCATAGCTATGATCCAATTAGGATCAGGTAAGGCTTCCTCTATAGTCTTAGGTTCAATTTTTGAAATCAGTGCAATCTGACTAAGGTTTCTATAGGAAGACCTAGTTCTGACTCCTAAAGTTGGATCACCCACAATTTGATCAGTTGGGTGACTGAGTTTGGGTTTCTTAGTTTTTCTAGAACTTGGTTTAGCCTCAGGTCCGGCCGGTCGGTTTGGTTCAGTATTTGGTTCAACTACTTGGGTTGGTTCAATTGTTAGTTCAATTGACTCAATAGTTAGTTCATTTAGGGGTTCAATTAAAGGTTCAACAGTTTGTTCATTGTCTTCTTGATCAGTATTTGATGAATTTCGATCTGGATTATCAGATTTTGAGTTAATTTCTTCATCAAATATTAGATTTGTTGTTTCTTCAATTTTCTTAGTTTGTTTGTTGTAAACCCTATAGGCTCTACTTGTTGTTGAATATCCTAAGAAGATGCCTGGGGTTGACTTAGACTGGAATTTACCTAGATAGTCCTTGGTGTTTAGGATATGGGCATTGCACCCAAAGACCCTTAGGTAATATATGTTTGGAAGTCTATGATAGTATAATTCATAGGGTGTCTTATTGTGTTGTTTGTTAATTAGGACCCTATTTTGGATGTAGCAAGCCGTACTAATTGCTTCTGCCCAAAATTGGTTAGCTAGGTTAAATTCATTGAGCATAGCCTTAGCGGCTTCCTGTAGGGTTCTATTTCTCCGTTCGACTATCCCATTTTGCTGGGGGGTTCTAGGACACGAAAATTCATGTATATACCCGTTTACCTTACAAAACTCGTCGAATCATTGATTTTCAAACTCTCCCCCGTGGTCACTCCTAAGTCTTTTGATATTGGTATCGTTTTGATTTTCAATTAACTTACAAAAATCACTAAATAGGTTTAGGGTTTCATCTTTGGTCTTTAGAAACCTAACCCAGGTAAACCTAGAGTAATCATCAACAATTACTAAGCAGTACCGGTTTCCGCTTAGTGACTTGGCTCCATGTGAATCAAATAGGTCAAGGTGCAGGAGCTCAAGTGTGGTTTGAGTTAGATCTGATTGAATTAGTTTATGATTAGACCTGGTTTGTTTTCCTTGATTGCATGATTCACATATTAAGTTTTCATGGTTCTTGATTTTAGGTATACCTTTAATTAGCCCAAGTTGGGTGATTTTTGAAATTAATCTTAGATTAGTGTGACCTAATCTCATATGCCAGAGGTTTGATTCTTCTAACTGAGTTAACATGCATTTAGGTATTAAGGGTAGGTTTATAGTGTAAACATTATTTTTCCTAGAGCCCTTAAGCATGATTTCTGAGTCTTGTAAGTTTCTAATCAGGCAGTTAGAGTTGGTGAAGGTAACTACATAGCCAGTATCACATAGTTGACTTATTCTAAGCAGGTTAAATTTAAAATCTTCAACTAAAAGCACCTTTTTAATAACAAAGTCAGATTTGAGTTCAATGTTACCTGACCCAATCACCTTGAGTATAGCATTATTGCCAAATGCTACTAAGCCTAGGTTCTTGAACTTGATTTTGGTGAATTTCAATTTATCTCTAGTCATGTGCCTAGAGCACCCGCTATCCAACATCCATTGGTCCAAATCTTTATGTTCCTACACATAAAGAGTTTTGTTGATTTGGATCCAATTAGAATTAAGGATAGCCTAAATTGATTTTCACAGCCTAGTCTGTCTCACCCAATCTAGAGTTATCAATCACGTTAGCCTTATGGGTTTTTGTGAGACAGGTTTTAGTAGATAGAATTATTTTTGAAAGATCGTGATTTATTTTGAAAAAGTTAAATTAATTTTGAATAATAATTATTTTTGAATTTATTTTGAAAAAGAGTGTTTGAAACTACAATTAACTGAAAATTTGTGTTAGATTCGAATTTGATAAAGAATAATTTGAATTTGAATTTCAAAAATTGGCTTCCAGGTCTTGGCGAGGCACTAGGCCTTCTTTGGTCATAGCCATATTGGATCATCAACCCTTTCTTTGATAAAGCATTTTAATGAAATTTCATTTTCAAAGTTACTTTTTGAAAATTCTGGTCTAACTAGTTTGGGTCTTGGTTCGGTAGCTTCGGCTAGTTCCACCAGTCTAAAGAGACCAAGTAGTGTATACTTGACCTTATTAGAAGAGGTTTCCCTAACGTACTATCATCTCACCGCCACCCAATACTATGTCGTTCAAATTTTGGTTAATTGGTTTAGTCCTTAATTTAACCATTCCTAAGTCTAAGCATGGTAAATTGCAGAAAATAAATAGACAAGCAATCATGCAATTTAAACAAGAAAAGAAATTCATTTAACTATGAAATTTGTTTTTAATTTGGCTCCCCCTGGACTAAAGCCACGATAATGGTTCGGCAAGATGTGAATCTTGTCCTTGGGGATCCAATACTGATTTAATCCAGTTTGATTGTTCATGCACAGTTTGGGTACCCATGCCTGAACTTTAGGTCTAGACTGATTCAGTACAGCATAATATGACCTTTGTCTCACCTTGGTGTGATAGCCTAACCCGGATCGATTTAGAACCGACTTCTGTTTTCCAAGGATCATGTCAAGACTCTTGGAACCATAAGTGAATCGTTCTAATGCTGCTCTAAGGTGTTGGTGCATGAAGCATCATATCGAACCTTGTTTTGATATTGACAAAGGATTCAAAGTTAAGTACTATTTGTGATCTAACGAAGTTACTCAAGTGTGCAGAAAGAAGTCCTAGCGAAGGGCTGCTAGGCGTTGAAGACCTGGCGAAGGACTGCTAGCCACCTAGCGAAGGGCTGCTAGGAGTTAAAGACTTGGCGAAGGACTGCTAGGCACCTAGAGAAGGGCTGCTAGGAGTCTAAGACCTGGCGAAGGACTTCTAGGCACCTGGTGAAGGGCTGCTGGGAATCTAATGTTGGATCGAGAAAGACCGATAGAGGGGGGGTGAATATCGGAAAATGTTCGGATTTAAAAGAAAGAGTAAGTGCGCGGCGGAATAAAATCAAACAACGCAAACACCAAGGTTTTACTTGGTTCGGAGCCTGGGTCGACTCCTACTCCAAGGCCCACGGTCGTTGACCGTTTACTTTGGGCAATTCTATAGTGCGCAAAAACGATTACAAAGTGAGATTACAAAATTACTGTAAATAGAAATATACACTTTGTTTTACCAACTCCCGGTGTAGATCGAGTTTCGGTGCAATGGGAGGTTGACGGTGCTTCGTTCTTGAGTCGGGAAGTTTCCGGAGTAGAGCGCAGTCGTCAGAGCGTTTGGATGCGTTGAATGACAGCAGTGTCTTGAAGAGAAGGGTCTAGGGCCCTTTTTATAGTGCCTGGGGGCGCCCTGGTCGACGGGGGCGCCCCCCCACGTGGCAGCAGATCCACAAGAGGCGCGGTCGTCGACTTATCCCTTAATCCTCGGGATAAGGCCTTGACTGGGGCGCCCTGGACGCTGGGGGCGCCCTGGTTGACCCGGTCAAACCTTATCCGCAGCGCTGAGCTCTCCTTGGTAAGGCTGGGGGCGCCCTATGCGCTGGGGGCGCCCGAGACAGCGGGGGTGCCCTGGGTGCGCAGTGCAGACGCGGCAGCAGTTTAACTCTTCAGTGGTTTGCCATGGGGGCGCCCGGGACAGCGGGGGCGCCCTGGGTATGTACTGTCGAAGTCCTTCTTGTCTTGTTGTGTTTTGTGTTCACCATGGGGGCGCCCGGGATACTCGGGGCGCCCTGGTCAGCTGTTGCCTCACTCCTTTGAGGCACTCTGAGCTGCAGACACTCGTTCCTTCGGTCCTGCATCCAGGGTTAGTCCAAAACACAATAAAACAATAAAATAATAGGTTATACAGCCTTGGCTGTCTTGGTTCTGACTTTGGTCTCCAAAATGGAGCCCTAGGTCGAACCGACGCCTAATGTTCCCTCGGAGGGGAACGCGTCCTCACCTACTCCTCTCGGGAGAGTTTACCTTGTGCCAACCGGATCCTCCAGTTGGACTTTTGCCCGGCAGCCCTTCGCCAGGTCTTGGTTTTCGCCTAGCAGCCCTTCGCCAGGACTTGGTTTTCGCCTAGCAGCCCTTCGCCAGGACTTGGTTTCTTGACAGCCCATCGTCAGGTGCCTAGCATCCCTTCGCTAGGACTTGGTTTTCGCCCAGCAACCCTTCGCCAGGACTTGGTTTCCTGACAGCCCATCGTCAGGTGCCTAGCAGCCCTTCGCTAGGACTTTGTTTCCTGCACTCTCAAGCAGCATTGTTAGATACCAAACAACCCTTAACTTTGAATCCTTTGCCAATATCAAAACAAGGTTCGATCTGGTGCTTCCTGCACCAACATCTAAGACCTGGCGAAGGGCAGCTAGGCACCTGGCGAAGGACTGCTTCATACCGAAGACCTGGCGAAGGGCTGCTAGGCACCTGGAAAAGGACTGCTGGGCAAAAGTCCAACCGGAGGAGCCGGTTGGCAAAAGGTAAACTCTCCTGAGAGGAGTAGGTGAGGAGTAGATTTGGTAAAAGTTAAAGAGTTGATTTTCCCTGCAGACTTCTATATTCTAGACATGGAAGGAGACTATCTTACACATAGATCCCCACTTATCCTTGGGAGGCCTTTTCTGAAGACTGCCAGGACAAAGATTGACGTTTATGCTGGCACACTCTCGATGGAAGTGGGGGGCACAGTAGTCCAGTTTAGTATTTTCGATGCCATGAAGTACCCTAGGGAAGATTATTCCATTATGAGCATTGACATTCTGGATGGACTGGTTGATACAGATTCAGTGGTTGAGGGAGTTTCACATGATTTTTCTGGAGGAGATATTTTTGCAGAGGAAGCTGAGGGAGTACTTGCTATTGAGACTGAGGATATTTCAGAGTTTATTTCAGATTCACTTCCAGCTGGTGAGGATTTTCTATGTGTAGGGGATTGCACAGAGCCCCAAGGATCACCTACCTTTATTGAGATTTCAGAGGATTCAAAGCACAGGTATGGTAGTGTAGGGGATTGCACAGAGCCCCAAGGATCACTCGTACCCACTGAGCAGGGCCAGATTGAACTTAAGCCATTACCAGGCCACTTGAAATATGTGTACCTAGGAGAGGAGCAGACTTTTCCCGTTATTATTGCACAGCACTTGGAATCAGAGCAGGAAGAGAAATTATTGCAAGTCCTGAGGCATTACAAGAAGGTGATTGGGTGGACTTTATCATATTTATCAGGTTTCAACCCAGCTCTCTGTATGCACAGGATATTCTTGGAAGAAAATGTTAAACCTGTGAGGCAGCCACAAAGGAGACTTAATCCACTCATTTTGGACGTTGTAAAGAAAGAGGTGACTCGACTTCTACAAGCAGGTATTATTTACCCTATTTCTGATAGTCAGTGGGTTAGTCCCATACACGTGGTGCCCAAGAAATCTAGGGTGACAGTGGTGGAAGATGGAAACAACGAACTAGTGCCCACCAGAGTTAAGAATTCCTGGAGAGTCTACATTGATTATAGAAAGCTCACAAGGTCACAAGGAAAGATCACTTCCCTTTACCCTTTATTGATCAGATGCTTGAAAGACTGGCAGGGAAGTCCCATTATTGTTTTTTGGATGGATATTCAAGCTACTTTCAGATTTGTATAGATCCAGAGGACCAAGAGAAGACTATCTTCACTTGCCCCTTTGGCACTTTTGCCTACAGACGTATGCCTTTTGGACTCTGCAACGCACCCGATACATTTCAGAGATGCATGGTAAGTATATTTGGTGAGTTGATAGAGCATTGTATGGAGGTATTTATGGATGATTTTTTAGTTTTTGGCACGTCTTTTGATTCATGCTTAGAAAATTTGTCTAGGGTTTTACACTGTTGCATTGAGACTAACCTTGCGCTTAATTTTGAAAAATGTCACTTCATAGCAGAGCATGGTATTGTACTTGGACACATAGTCTCTAGGAGAGGTATATAGGTAGATCCTGTAAAAATAAGTGTTATTTCTTCTTTATCTTACCCCGTATGCGTATGGGACGTTCGTGCTTTCCTTGGACATGCAGGTTTCTACCGCAGATTTATTAGAGACTTTAGCGATATTGCTCGGCCCTTGACAAAACTTTTGCAGAAAGATGTTGAGTTTTCTTTTGATGATAAGTGCAAAGAAGCTTTTCACAGACTCAGGGAGGCTCTTACCTCTGCTCCTATTATTAAGTCACCTGATTGGAATTTGTCATTTGAATTAATGTGTGATGCATCTAACTTTGCAGTGGGAGTTGTTCTAGCACAGAGGGTGGAGGGAGCACCTCATGTCATATGCTATGCCTCCAAGACCCTGGATGCTACCCAAGCAAATTACACTACCACTGAGAAGAAGCTTCTTGCCATAGTTTTTTGCTTTAGACCGTTTCAGATCTTACTTATTGTGCTCACATGTTATTATTTTTTCTGATCATGCAGCTTTAAAATACTTGTTGAAAAAGCCTGATGCTAAACCTAGACTGATCAGATGGATGCTTCTGCTCCAAGAATTTGACCTGGAGATCAGAGATAGAAGTGGCAAGGAAAACCTAGTTGCAGTTCACCTAAGTAGAATTGAAGGAGATGGATCACCTGCCACCATTGACAATGATTTTAGAGACGAGCACCTTCTTGCAGTACATGGTGAGACACCTTGGTATGCAGACCTAGTTAATTTCTTAGTTGCACATGTTTTCCCTACACACTTTTCTAAAGCTCAAAAAGATAAACTTAAAAGCGATGCAAAATTTTATATGTGGGATGATCCTTATCTATGGAAATTTTGTAATGATCAAATAATTAGGAGATGTGTACCAAACCATAAGTTTACTTCTGTACTTACATTTTGTCATTCATCAGCTTGTGGGGGGCATTTTGGGCCCCAAAGAAATGCTAGGAAAGTGCTAGAGTGTGGATTGTATTGGCTCACCCTATTTCATGATTCATATGTGTTTTATAAGAATTGTGATAGATGTCAGCGAACTGGGAACATAGGAGCGAGAAATGAGATGCCCCAAAACACTATACTTTTTTGTGAGATTTTTTATGTTTGAGGAATAGATTTTATGGGACCTTTTCCTGCATCATTTGGTTATCTGTATATTTTACTTGCTGTGGATTATGTTTCAAAATGGGTGGAGGTCATTCCCTCCAAGACTGACGATTCTTCTATTGTTGTTAGTTTTGTTAGGTCACACATTTTCTGCAGGTTTGGAATTCCAAGGGCAATAATAAGTGACCAAGGATCTCATTTTTGCAATAAACACATGAAGGCCTTGCTTAGTAAATATGGGGTTGTACATAAAGTTTCTACATCCTACCATCCCCAAACAAATGGACAGGCTGAAATTTCTAACAGAGAGATCAAATCCATTTTGGAAAAGACTGTTAGAACTACTAGAAAAGATTGGAGCAAAAGGCTAGATGATGCACTTTGGGCTTATAGAATGGCATTCAAGACACCGATTGGCATGTCCCTCTACCGCTTAGTGTATGGAAAAGCTTGTCATCTTCCCGTGGAAATAGAGCACAGAGCATATTGGGCAGTAAAAGCTTGTAATTTCGATGCTACCAAGGTGGGAGAAGAGAGAAAACTTCAACTTCAAGAACTTGAAGAGATTCGGCTAGAAGTATTTGAAAATTCAAGGATCTACAAGAAAAAGACTAAAAACTTCCATGACAAGCACATTTTGAAGAAAGACTTCCAAATTGGTGACAAGGTATTATTGTACAAATCAAGGCTCAAATTGATAAGAGGTAAATTAAGGTCAAGGTGGGATGGTCCATTTATTGTAACTAATATTTTTCCCTATGAAGTTGTTGAAATTAAAGATGAATCTAACGGTTTTGTTTGGAAAGTCAATGGCCACCGGCTCAAAAAGTACTTTGAAAAATTAAAGGAGCTAAAGGTGGATGGTTTGGACATCAAGGATGCTATCTACCCAAATTAAGGGAAGTTTACTTTTCTTGCACCTACATTTCATTGTATCTATCATTTTCATGTTTTTAGAAGTAAATGTTCCTTTTTGAAGTGAGTTGTTGATAATAAATTCTTAAGTAAAATAGAATGAATAAATAGACATTGTAAATACCATGTTATTTCTTTTGGCAATTTTTCTTAATGAGTAGGAATAAATATATCCCTCTAGGTTGTCTTCATATCATTTTAGAGTCTCTTGAAAAGAAATTAAATTTGGTTGTTAAAACTTAAGGTTTGAGCTAATGGATGAATTCTTGGATGCTTGAGTACTACTTGGCTATAGATTCTTAATTGATGACTTGAGATGAATTATTTATACCTAGTGAGAATTAGCCTTATTTTTGTGACACACATATGTGAT
This sequence comes from Boesenbergia rotunda, assembly GCA_024364735.1. Taxonomy (NCBI): domain Eukaryota; kingdom Viridiplantae; phylum Streptophyta; class Magnoliopsida; order Zingiberales; family Zingiberaceae; genus Boesenbergia; species Boesenbergia rotunda. Next base: position 264,075 of record JAGFNQ010000600.1, on the reverse strand, counting down.
TGTACTCTAAAACTTGCTTAGGTTCTTTCAAAACCATATTTCTATGATAGGATCACATCTATAGAGGCTAATCAATTTGTTTTCCTTTCCATATCAATTTTTGGCAATAATCAAGTTTATTCTATTTTCCTTTCCATACTTCCTACTCTTAACCATACTTTTCTATGGACTTGTTTGTTTGGGATGTTTCTTGATGTTACTTTGCCCGAGAAGGACAAAAGATCAAGTGTGGGACTGTGGGGGAGGTGACTAGTGTTTTGGAATTATTGTGTCGGAAGAAGGTGAAGTTATTCTTTCATTGCAAGCTTGGTAAAAGGAAAAAAAATCTGTGCAAAATTTCTGTGTCCAAGTGAAGTCAGATTGAGCTGGGTTGTCTTGACAGGAATCGAATTGCAAAGGTCCAGCTATCTGAATTGTTGAGAAGCAGTAGAGTGTAAGAGTTACTGAGGCATGGTCGTGAGGAAGTTAGCTAACATAAAAAAAAACAACAAAAACACAACAACAAGGTGGCTGAAATTTTGTCAATGAGGACAAGCTGAATTATCAATTGAACATTAAGGGAAGGAAGAGCTTTGATATCTGGAAATTTTAGAGATCTTGGAGCATTGAATCTGGCACAACAGGAAGAATTTGATAGCCTATAAATAGAACAGAGAGAAGAGCTTTAAAAAAAATCAGTTATGAAGAAGAAGAGAAAGAAAAGAGTAAGCTGAATTTTGGGAACTAAAAGGAAAGAGTTGGGAAGAAATCCATGTGCCAAGTTTTGGGTATAAATCTTGTCCTCAGTGGTTTCAAATGAAGTAGCCTATCCATTGGAAATTCTCCATGTCGGGACAGAACAGAAAAAAATCAGTGGAATGCTAGGACTAAGGTTGTGTTCCATACAAGCAATTTCTGCACAAGTTTTGTATCAACTTGAAACTGAATTTAAGTTTCCGAGGCTATGAATCAAGGCATTAAGCATATAAATGTATCAAAAAGTGTTGAGTATATCCACTGCTGATCAGAACAAAGGAAAATGTGGCTGCTAGGATTTTCGAAGCAGAGCAGAAAAGGGAATGCAGTGCAGTGGCTGAAATTCAACTTTCTAATCAGAATTTTTGAGTGGAACAATTTAAATGCTCCACTACTTTTTGATGCTAACTGATGTTAAGAAATCAGAGAATTGTAAGGTCTGAAATTAGCTGCGTGGAGCTGGAATTTGAAACTTGAAACAGAAAAAAAAAAGTGATAGAAGTGTGCCAACTTGAAAAGGATATGTAACAAGAGTGAGTTGCAAGAGTTGGTTAGTGAGGGTTGTATGTGGAGAATCTAATTCCCTAATTGTTATTTGATGTCTCAAGTTCTCTGATACAAACTCTGATCCGAAATGCTCCATTAGAAGATTTGAGAGCAGAAAAAAAAGTAGAGAAAACAGTTTGAAAAAAAAATTGTGAAGCAGTTTCTTTATTTGGCTCCATTTGAATTCTCTAGTTCAGAACAGAAAAAAAAGAGTTTGGAAGCCGAATTGCAAGAAAAGATTGAGCAAAAAGACGAAGAGCAGAAGTAGAGAATGAGCTGCCATCACAAACAAAGGAAGTTAGCAGCTGAGAAAAAAGAAAGAAAGAAAGAAAGAAAAAGAAACAAAATAAAAGAAACAAGGTTGGCACGCAAATGAGGTTTTGGCACAATGAAGTCAATGAAGTCCTTTCATCCGAATCAAAGGCATTATCCAAGTTTTACTCCACCACACTTTTGACTTCAATATGAGGACTATAAAGAGGGCAAAGTGTATTAGAAATATTCTTGAGCAACCAAGTTTCTCATTTCATCAATTTCTCTATTTTCTTAGCTTTCACTTCATTCTTACCATTTCATATGTCTTTAATTTGTTTGAATAAACTTTTATAGATGTGTATCCGAATCATGAATAATGGTGGAGAGTAGATAACAAGCAAGCCTATGGTAGTGCAAAAAGCATGTGTGTTTGAGTGAGCTCCACTTTCATCATGAACTTAGAACTCAAAAAGAGAGTCACCAAAGCTTCCCTTGAAAGGCTTAGTGAGTTAAATTCATCTCAATGAATCATAAAGGATGAAAATGTTAAGTTGTTGATTTAAGGACGAGATACTAATCCATAGAGCTTAGATTTTTTGAGAATTGACAACCTTAGGTAATTTCTTTTCAATTGCTTCTAACTATGTTTGGAAAGAATCTAAGGGATACATATTTAGTAGTTTTCGCGAGACGCTCAAGCTTAAGTGTGGGGGAGTTGATAAGTGCTATTTTGTTGATCATTTCAGATTCTAAAATCCATGTTTGATCCATATTTTACTTGCTTAATATTGAATTTATCCTAGGTTTTATGAATTTCTTCTATTTTGGGTTTTATTGTAAATCTTGATATATTGGAAATATTTTGGCACTAAATTGTGGATCTATTTTTTATAGGCTTGGAAGGATCATGGACCTAGGTCATGCTGGGTCAAACTTGAGTCAGAAGTGGACCCGAATTGAATGATCAAGCATCCGACTAATATGGGTCGTCCGATTCGAAAACGGCTAGATCTAAGCCATCTGAGAACTTCTGAGACAATCCGAGCTGGGGTTGAGGCTAATCAAGCACTCAGATCAAGATCTGAAGGTTTCATCCAAATCAGAGATCATTCAGCCGTTGGATCAAGCTCAGGAGGATCTAGATCGTCCATTCAAAGATTAGGTTAATATGAGTCATCTGTTACAAATCTGGAAGATCCGAGCTACTGAGAGGCAAATCCTGACCCTTGATTAACATCATCAAATTTTGGTTCAGATCGGATGAGATCCAGCCGTTGGATGGAGTTAAGTTAATCTGGACCGTCCATTTCTAAACTATATAAACGGTCTTCTTCTTCCCAGATCGGTGTCGCGTCTTCGCCGCAGCTCGGCTTCTTCGTTTCTTCCTTCACTGTTTTTCTTCAATTTTCTTCATCTGAGGGCGTGACCACATCGATTTCAATCTTAGATCAAGTTCTAGATCGTCGGGAAGATCTCTACGTGAAGATCCGAGCTCCAATTCACCACTGAACAGAGCTAATTGAGAGTTTCATCAGCTCTGTCATTTGATTGCTTGGATCTCGTTTGTGTGCCGTTTTCATCCACCTGAGCTATCTGGAGGGTCCTCTGGATTGTTCTGATCATCCCCAAGCCATCTTCGCAACCCGACACAACGAGATCGAGGAGATCAGATGGATTCTTCAGATTTGAGCAGAGTTTGAGTTGGATCAATTCGCAGAGTTAGATTTCCAGCGATCTGTGGAGCTAAGGGGTTCGAGGCTCACTCCTGTGTGACGGCAAGAAGATCTTGAGCTAAGGAAGGGATCGATGCTAGTTTTCTTAATGCATTTCTGTTATTAGCTGTAGTTTCGATTTCTGCAAGTCATTACAGTTCTGAATTTTGTATCAGAATACTTAGTTTTCTTTTCTGAATCGTTTCTGCCTTAATTAGGTTTCAGTTCTGCAAGTTAATTAGATAGATTGCTTGTTAGTGAACAATTCCATTTAATTTCAGTTTGATTCATACTTCAGTTCTTGCGTATCAGCTTTGTTTCTGCACATCAGCTCCTTCCTTGCGTACCAGTTCTTTCTCCTGCGTATCAGTTTTCTTCTTGAGTTCCTGAATTTTGTACCAAGCTAGCTTTAGTTTTATTTTCTGAATTTACATTGCAGCTTGTTCCATCTAAATTGCACTTGATATCAGCTTTTGCGCATCAGCTTATTGTGTATCGACTTCTATTTCTGCAATTTGATTCCCATTTCTGCAATTCAGTTCATTTCTGCAATTCTCAGCTGATAGTTTCTGAATTTGTGTCAAGTAAACATTAGTTTTTCTTCTTAAGCTTTTCTGATCTTTAGATTCGTGCATCAATTGCAGCTTATTTGTTTGTTCTGCGTCCAATTTGTTGCTGAATTTCTGCACACAGTTTCTGCCTTCCTGCATTTCACTTCTACACTAGGTTTGTAGTTGATTGAGCAGTTAGTTGCTGCTGAATTCCTTCAGTCCTGCGCATCACTTCACTGCTAGTTTGCCTTCCAAGCTGAATTGATAAGTGTAATTTCTGAATTGTCAGTTATAGCTTTGGCACTTAGTATTAGTTTTGGCACATAAGTTCTTTTTCCTCTAAGTATGCAAATTTGCTGCATTTCTGCATGTTGTTCCAAGTGCAGTTTAGGCATAGATTGGTATCGAGTATATTAAATGCAACTTTTAAGTGTGCTAGTGTGTTTGAAACAGATTGTTTTTCATCCAGCTTGTTTCTGAACTTCAAGCTTCAATTCTGCATATCAGTTTTTTTAGCAGCTTGCATTTTTGTATCAAGTGAAGTTTCACATTGATTTTGTATAAGTTTGTTTATAGATTGCTTAACATTCAGTTGTTTTGAGTTTTAGTTTCTGAAATTAAACACGACCTTTAGTGTGATAATTGCATTTGCTATTAGTTTCATTCTCCAAATCTAAAAATCTACATTGGTTTGATTAAGTTCATAATTGGTTGAGTCCTTAATTGCCATTACCTAGTTTAAGTTTGCTTAGTTAAGTTTCTCCTTTTCATTGTGTTTTCATTTCTAATTGCAAACCAAACCCAAATCTTATCTAAACCCAAAAATATTTGATGACACATAAACTCGAGTTTAAATCAAACATCCTCAACTAGCCCTAGGAAAAATACGACCTGTGGCCCCTTTACTATATTTTTTTCTTTGTTAGCAAAAAGGGTTTCCAGCTTTACAAATATCTAAATTTGAGATCCACATTCGTGACAGCCTCTTTTGGGTCCATCACACACCTTAGAAGATTATGAGTTACATTACACTAAGGTCAAAATCTTATGTGATAATGTAAGTACAATCAACTTGACCAAAAATCTGGTTCACCATTCTAGGACAAAACACATTGAAGTGAAACATCACTACATTAGAGACCATGTGGCAAGGGGAGACATAGAACTACACTATGTTGAATCAAAGTTGAAACTAGCCGACATCTTTACCAAGCCTCTTCCCGAATCGGAGTTTACATCCTTAAGAAGAGGCCTTGGAATGTGTTTTGTGGAAGTGTAGGATGAACTTGGAGATATTCGATTTGAAAAAGGGTGCTTGATCCATTAGGGTGATACATTTGGCTCACTTGTGCTTGTGGCACATTGTTGAACCATTAGAAGTATCAAAATATGAAAACTAGACCAACTATGGGGAAGGCAAGTGTTTAATCAATGGACACTTTGCCCAAAGATCATAGTTGGACATTTTAAACCTTTGAAAACCATTTTATGCTTTACATGTTTTGTCATGCTTTTAAAAGTCACATGATTGCAAAATTAGTTTGTAAGATTGATACAAAATGTAGTGGTTTTCAAAGTTTTTGGATTTTTATCAAAAGTCATGCATGTTTGAAATTTTATATAGGCTAATATTTTTCCTTGATAGAGTATATCATTTCAAACATGTATGCAAAATTTTATAATTTTTGGAATTTTTCTGAAAGTTTCTGAAATTCGGCAGAAAGGCTAAAAATTCAGACTGATAGCGTATCAGTCGACTGCCCCATGGGCAGTCGACTGGCAAGCCTGTTTTCAGATTCTGAAACTCTCTTTCAGAAATCCAACTTTCTTTCATTTGATGTCATAGGGTTGGGTTGCTTAAAGCAATCATTTTGATGGTGTCAAAGGGGGAAAATGGGTGGTTTAAGTTAGAATTTTAACTTGAAATGGATGGTTTAAGGTTTTATTTCTCACTTAAACCTTGAATGATTAAAAATGGGGAGAAGACATGGATTAAGGGGGAGGTCACCACTTAGACATTGAATGATTAAAAATGGGGAGAATACATGGATTAAGGGGGAGGTCACCTCTTAGGTTTTAATATTCTTACATTTTTAATGATGTTTAGTGTTAAGTGGAAACTTAACTTGGATTATATTTAGAATTGAAAATGGGGAGAAGACATGGATTAAGGGGGAGGTTACCTTTTAGGGTTACTATGTCTTATGTTTCAATTGTTATCTATTGTTATTGTTGTTAATTGGCTGTTATTTATCTCTAAACTTAAACATATTGCCACGCATCAAAAAGGGGGAGATTGTTGAGGCAATCGGCCCTTAAATGATTGGAAGATCATGGTTTTGATGTGTGTATGTGAATATGTTTAAGGTTAGAGTGTTATGTGTATTTGATGTGTGTGATTGAGTTTGCAGGACTTGGAGAATCACACATGGTGGACGTATCCGAGGGACGAGAGCCGAGGGAGGAGAGCTCCAAGAGCAAGCCGGGAAGTGGACTTCAAGGGCACACGTGAAGGGTGGCATGGAGGCAAGCCGAGGGAAGGCTTGCGTGCGCATCTGAGGGGCGATAGCCAGAGGAAGAGGACTTCAAGAGGCAAGCCAAGGGAGCAGACCTAAAGGCATACGTGAAGGAGAAGGTCCGGAGTGGCTGGAACAAAGCTTGGGACTAAGCTGAGAGGCAGGGCAGTCGGCTGCCAAAACTCAGAGAGTTTTCGGCCTAGGACCAGTCGACTGCCCCTGGGGCAGTCGACTGGTATACCCCAAAAACTAGTCGTTGGCTAGCCGTTGGCTAGCAATTAATGCTAGACCAGTCGACTGCCCTTGGGGCAGTAGACTGGTGCGGGGCTGGACAGACTGCGAGTTTGTCCTGTTCTCCTATAAAAGGAGCACCTTTTTGCACGTGGGCGGTACGGTTCCGTACAGTGTCGAAGTGCTGCTCGTCTGAAGAGTGTTTTATACTTCCTCTCTCATATTTCTTCATTCTGTAAAGAGGAAGATCGACTGTAAAGGTTTCTCCACCTGAAGGAGAGTTTTCGATAATGAAAGTGGTGCTCGCGGCGTGGTTCCTTGGATTAGTCACCCATCTGGGTGGATACCAAGTAAACGATTATTGTTAGCATTGTACTTATTTTCATTTGCATATTATTTCCGCTACGCTAACGAATTTGTAGAGATCCAATCCGAAAAAGTGCTATTCACCCCCCCCCCTCTAGCACACCTAGACGATCCTTCAGTCAGAACCAAGACAGCTAAGGCTGTATAAACGTAACATTTCTTACCTTGTTTGTTGTGGAACTAACCTTGGATGCAAGGACCAATGGAACATATTTCTGTAGCTCAGAACGCCCCAAAGGAGAGGGGCAACAGCTGGGCTAGGCGCCCGAGAGGTCCCGGGCGCCCAAGGTCAAAGCCAAACGAACAAGCTAAGCAAGAATCGCAAGAATCGCTTCGGAAGCTCACTGGGCCAAGCGCCCTGGAGGTCCCAGGTGCCCTGGATGCCTCGGGCGCCCTGGGTCCAAGCCAACGAAGCGATCGAAGTGAATTCAAGAGAGAAGCCAGCAGACCAAGTCAACCGGGGCGCTCCCAGTGTCCCGGGCACCCCCGTCAGCTCCGAGCCCGATCCTAGAGGGATAAGGGCTGACCGAGTTTCGGATAGGGTTTTGCGGATCCAAAGGCACGTGGAGGGCGCCCCCAACGTCCAGGGCGCCCCCAGGAGTGCTATAAAAGGGGCTTGACCCCCAAGGCTTCACAAAATAACTTTTCTAATGCCTCTACGCTCTTCGACTCAAGCGCTCTGCTCCGGAAACCTCTGATCTCGAGATTCTAAGCGTCGACGACGACCCTCCGCACCGAAGTACGATCCACACCAGGTGTCGGTAACGAAGAGGAAACTTGTTCTTTTACTGCACTATAATTGTACAATTCTTTGTAAAACTTTGCGCATTATAGAATTGCCCGCAGTAAACGGTCAAGGACCGTGGGCCTTAGAGTAGGAGCCAACCGTGACACCGAACCAAGTAAAATTCCTTGAGTTCTGTGCGTTTATTTTTAATTTCCACTGCGCATTCTCTTTCTTCTAATCCGAAACGGTTTCATGATATTCACCCCCCCCCCCTCTATCGTGTTTTCTCGATCCAACATAAGGTCCTTGACTTGAGTTTTCAAGGAGGAGTTCTCTTCCTCATGTTTTTCAACTTGAGTAGAGGTTCCTTCTTGAACCTTCTCAGTTAAGGATTTAGAGTCAGCTCTCTCTTTTAGGAGTTTTACTTCCTGTCAGAGGGACTCGACTCGGATTTTGGCTTTCGCCAAGTCGCGAGAAAGATAAGCAATTAATTCAGTTAATTGAATTCTAGAAAATCCACTTATAGAGATTTCGCCGTCCTCTGAAAATATGAGTTTGTCGTCGTCCGGTTCCGATTCTGACTCGGTCTCGATTTCTTCCGAAGCAGTCAGGGCGAGCAGGTTCGACTGTGGGGCCTCTTCTTCTTCTTCGGAGGAAGACTCGTCCCACGTTGCCTGAAGGGTCTTCTTCCTTCTTGTCTTCTTGGCTTCTTTCAGATTAGGACATTCCGATTTGAAATGTCCCTTCATGTTGCACTCGAAGCAGGTCACACTTGATTTGTTCTTAGTTGGTTCAGCCGGATCTTCCTTCTTTCGGCTGGCTTTTCTTCTGTTGGACTAATTCTTCAATTCCTTGTAGTAGTTCCGGGCAAGCCGGACCAGCTTGGGTCGATCTCCTTCGCTGTCTTCTGAGTCTGAGTCTGAATCAGACTCGGGTGCAGGTTGAGGCTTCTTCTTGGTTATCTTTTCAGTTTTACCTGCAATAAAAGTAATGCCTTTCTCAGCCAGGGTGCAGTTAGTCTGCTCATGTAATTCAAGTTCGAAAAATAACTGATTTAATTTAATTTTAGACAAATCCCTTGAAACTTTATACGCATCTACCATAGATGCCCACAAAGTGTTTCTTGGGAAAGCGTTAAGGATATACCTGATCAGGTCACGATTTTCTACCTTGTGACCGATTGTGTGTAGACCGTTCATCAGCTCCTGAATTCTGACGTGGAGCTGGGCTGCAGATTCGCTGTCGTTCATCTTGATTGTGTACAGCTTGTTTAGTAGTAGGTCCCTCTTGTTGATTCGGGTGTCAGAGGTTCCTTCGTGCAGCTCAATTAGCTTACCCCAGAGTTCCTTTGCGCTGTTGAATGGTCCCACCCGGTTCAGCTCTTCTTTTGTTAAGCCGCATTGGAGTGTCTGGGTTGCTTTGGCATTGGCTTCGATCTTTCTTTTCAATGTTATATCCCATTCGGTGTATGATTGTGGCACTCCTTCAGCGTTCTTCAGGATTTCCAGTCCAAATTGGATTATTATCCACATGTCCACCTGAGTTTTCAGGTGGACTTCCGTCCAACTCTTCTAGTAGGAGAAATCCTCCCCACTGAAAAGTGGTGGTCTGGCTGTACTGACTCCTTCTTGCATGGTCATTTGGTAATTACTGAAATAATAACAAAAAAAAACTATCCCAAGACTTGGTCTTGGATTAGCAGTGCGGGAATAAGATATTAAAAGAAATTATCGAGTGGTGTTGCACCAACCTCGATTATCGACAAAAGTTCGATCGAAAAAAGAAATTAAAAAATTTGAAGAAAAATCCGAAAAAGTCTCAAATTGGTGGTTGCACCAAATTTGAGCTTCCCCGCTCTGATACCACTTGTTGGATCGAGAAAACACGATAGAGGGTGGGGTGAATATCGTGAAAACGTTTCGGATTAGAAGTTAAGAGAATACGCAGCGGAAATTAAAACAAACACACAGAACGCAAGGATTTTTACTTGATTCGGAGTCGCGATCGGTTCCTACTCCAAGGCCCACGGTCCTTGACCGTTTACTGCGGGCAATTCTATATGTGCGCAAATGTTTACAGAAAATGTTACAGTTGTAGTGCAGTAAATAAAATTAGACTCTTCGTTACCGACGCCCGGTGTGGATCGTGCTTCGGAGCATAGGGTCGTCGTCGGTGCTTGAATCTTGAGATTGGAGGTTTTCGGAGCTGAGCGCTTGAGTCGAAGGGCATAGAGGCGTTGGAAAAGTTGATTCTCAAGCCTTAGGGGTCGAGCCCCTTTTATAGCACTCATGGGGGCACCCGGGACGCTGGGGGCGCCTGACACGTGCCTTCGGATCCAAGAACTCTCATCCGAAGCTCGGTCAGCGCTTATCCCTCCAGAATCGGGGTCGGACCTGACGAGGGCACCCGGGACACTGGGGGCGCCCCGGTTGACTTGGTCTGCTGGCTTCTCGGCTGAATTCGCTTCGATTGCTTGATTGGCTTGGACCCAGGCCGCCCGAGGCATCCGGGGCGCCCGGGACCATGAGGGCGCCCGGGACCATGAGGGCGCCTGGCCCAGTGTGCTTCCGAAGTAATTCTTGCTCATCTGCTCGTTTGGCTATGATCTTGGGCACCCGGGACCTCCCGGGCGCCTAGCCCAGCTGCTGCCCCTCTCCTTTGGGGCGTTCTGACCTACAGAAACTCGTTCCTTTGGTCCCTGCATCCAAGGTTAGTTCCACAACAAACAAGGCAAGAAATGTTAGGTTTATACAGCCTTAGCTGTCTTGGTTCTGACTTCGGGTTTCCCAAAATGGAACCCTAGGTCGAGCCGACGCCTATTGTTCCCTCGACGGGGAACGCGTCCTCGCCTACTCCTCTCAAGAGATTTTACCTTTTGACAACCAGCTCCTCTGGTTGGACATTTGCCCGATGCACCTGACCAGGTCTTCGTGCCCACCTTCCGAGCAGGTCTTCGGTGCCCAGCTCCTTGCCTGGGCTTCGTGCCTAGTCCTCGACCAGGACTTCGTGCCCACCTTCCGAGCAGGTCTTCGGTGCCCAGCTCCTTGCCAGGGCTTCGTACCCAGTCCTCGACCAGGACTTCGTGTCTAGTGTACCTAGGGCTTCTTTCCTGTACACTTAGTGAACATGTTAGACCAACATAACATCTTAACTTTTGAACCCTTTGTCATTATCAAAACTCAGGTTCAACTTAGGTGCTGCCTGCACCAACATCCAGGAGCTGGATGCTTGCAGATAGTCTCTGCTCCTAAGCTTGGAGCTACTCCCGCTCCTGGGTCATCGCGTACAGGTTGTCGGAGAGAGCCTTGTTCTTCTCCGACAACGAGCGCTCCCTTATAGACAGTAGTCATGCAAGGCTTCTCGGAGGCCAGCAGGGTGTCGAGACAATGCTCTACCTTCACCCTTAGGGCCCTGCTGGCCTCCAGCTGTAGGCGACCTGCCTCGCGGGTGTGGCCAACCTCTGCCTCTGACTCAGCTATGCGCCGGAGCAGGGCCTCAGCCTCCCTCCTGGATTGCAACTGGCGCCTTGCAGCGAGGCAGTCATGAGCGGCCTACAGCAATGGAAAGCAGAGGTTAGAATATGTAAGCAAAAATGAGAGGGATAGAATATAAATACCTGTAGCAACGACTGGTGTAGCTTGGCCAGAGGCCCGGCCGACTTGGTCATGCTCCACAACGCATCAGAAGGGGGGATGCGCTCCTCGGAGGCTAAGGTCGACAAGCCTGGGATGTTCCTCGGGTAGGGGGCATCCTCCTCCGTGTTGGACGCTACCTGGGGGTTGTGGCTCTCGGAGGGGACGACCTTTATTTGCACAGACTGCTGGCCCTTGGTAGCCACCTTCTTCGCCACTTGGGCATTCTAGTGCGAGCGCTTGCTGGCCGAATGGGGGGCATCGCGTACCACCTCCTTGCCTCGCTTGGCATTTGGAGTGTCAGTCGGGGCGGCTAGGGCAGCTTGGCATCCAGGAGTGGAGGAGGGCATCTTCCGGATGCGATTGGACAGTGGCGCCACATCCTCCTCCTCGATGATGGGTTGAAGCTCTGAAGAGGTGAGTTTCTTTAACCTCTTCAGAGGGGTTGGCTTCTGGGTGAGCCACTTCAGCCTCGCCTTCTTGGCTGCTTCAGGTGCCACCGGGCAGGCTAGAAGTGCAGGCACAACCTCCCCCATCTCCTGCCTTGATGAGGGAGTAGGAAGAATCTGTAGGATCGGGTCGACCGGCTAGAGGGGGGTGAATAGACGGTTTATGAAAAATAAGCACTAACACTCGTCTTTAAAAAGAAATAAACTTGGTTGCAACAGAGTCGTTGCTTCCAAGGCAGTTGATGCTCAAACAGAAACTCCTTAATGCGGAGAAGCCTTTATAGTTGTAGCACAAAGAAAGCTTAGAGAGAAAGAGAGTTTACAACTCAATGAATTAATTGAATTCTAAAGTAAAACCTCTAAGTCTATTTATAGCCTAAGAGAATAAATCTGGATTGTTGATTGTTGATCACTTTTCTCTTGGCCGTTGATCCATGGATGTAATCTGGATGGTTGTTCTTGGATGGGATTAAATTGCATCCATTGGATTTGATTAAAGGATAATATAACATTATCCTTTAAGTTTTAATTGTTTTAATTAAAACTTTATCTTTCCTCGAGATGGTTGTTGGAATCTCCATGTCGCTGTTGTAATCTCTAAGTAGCAATATTGGCAACATTTTATTGTCATCGCCCTTTAGTCCAAATGGTAATTGGGTTAGTGTTTGTTGTTGAGGTCTCAAGTTCGATCCTTCGTGGCACCAATTAATTTTCTCTTTTCTTTTGGGCGCTTGGACTAGTCTTTTTGATTCTTCGTCTTCTGGGTGATTTCTGGCCAACCGGAGTTAGGCTCACCCGAACCCGACTCCGACCTTTCGTCCCTCGAGCGTCCTTCCTCCCGGCTTCTCGTCCCTCGGACACCGCGCACGTCCTTCTCGCTCCACCGGTGTACTCTTCCGCAGCTTCTGCGTCCCTCGGATTGTACCAAGCCCGTCGGCTCACTTCCCCGCACAATCCTTCTCGTCCACTACGTCTTACACTCGACTTCCTCCGTACCTAAGCTCCTGCACACTTAGCAGATGGATTAAAACCAACAGGACCTAACCTAACTTGGTTGATCACATCAAAACCAACTGGGGCACCAACAATCTCCCTCATTTTGATGGGTATCAACCCAAGTTTAGTTAGGGATAAACAACAAACAATAATAGTATTGTAACAGAATTAAGCATAAAAAATTTTGCAATTAATAACCACAACCTCCCCCTAAACTTAAGCTACTCTCCCCCTTTGGTCACAGCAAAAATGGGGCACAAAAAATAGGGAAAGGAAAAAATATGATTAGAACTTAGAAAAATGTGAAACATTTTATTTTGAGCCGTGAATTGATTAAGTGCATATCACTGAAATTTAATTTTTGAATAAAAAATTTCAAATATTTTTTAAAATTAAAAAATATGAATTTCAATTAAAAATTTATAGAAATTAATTCGTCCATTGGAAAATTTTAAAAATTTGAATAAAAAATTTTCAAATATTTTTTAAAATTAAAAAATATGAATTTCAATTAAAAATTTATAGAAATTAATTCGTCCATTGGAAAATTTACAAATTTTTGTACAGGTGGAAGATAAAATTATTGGTTTTTACAAAAATTTCCAAATTAAAATCTATTTTGTATATTCAAAAAAATAAATCATATAGTGGCAGAATAAAAAATTCAAAAATCTCATAAAAAATTTTAAAAAAAAAATTACCAAGTTTAATGACTATGTGTAGATCTCAAAAAAATCGGTTCTTGCAGAATAAATTAATTTTCTATTTTTAAAGTTAAAATTTTATTTTTCAAAAGAAACTTAATCATAAAATGTGTTAATCTATTTCTAATTTTGCAAGAAAAATTATGCAGTAATAGAAAACTAATTCAAAATTGATTTTGGTATCCAAAATAGATTTCTATCGACAGGATTAACTAAAAATTTGGATGGAATGTAATTCTTTGGCACCTTTTTAAATTGGCCTTTATGGTTTTTAAAATACCAATTCAACTTTTCAGGATAACTATTTTTCTTGTGTCGCAAACAGACAATATCACATTCTAATTTCTCAATTAAATTTTTCATATCAATATTTTCATTTTTTAATTTAGAATTTTCTTTTTCTAATTTGCAATTAGATTTGAGCAAGGCTTTAACACCAGCATACAATTGATCATGAGGAAGAAAATAAACCTCACTTACCGGATCGCTTTCGAAAAGCGAGGTTCCTTCTTCGTTGTCGCTTTCTGATGTCGCTCCCCCTTCAACACTGCTCCCCTCTTGATGACTTGCCATCAGCGCAAGTCCCGCGTACTCTTGAACTTCTGATTCGTCCGACGAGGTCTCGTCCCAGGTGGCCTTCAATGCCTTCTTTTTCTTTGGCTGGTTTTTGATTTTGGGACACTGATCTTTTAGGTGTCCCTCCTCGTTGCAGTTGTAGCATCGGACAGTTCGTTTCTTCGGAGACCGCCTTTTCTTCTGCATTCTTGAAAAGTTATTAGCTTTAAAAAAACTTTTAAACAAACTTACTATTTGCGTTGTCTCGTCGTCCGTCAAGGATTCTGACTCCTTCTCCGTTCTCCTTGTGTTTAGGGCCAAATTCTTCGTCTTTCTAGATCCTGCCCACCGAGATTCGTGTAATTCGAAAATGGAAAACATTTCATCTAATGTACTTACCTCTAAATCTTTGGAGATGTAATAAGCGTCGACAATTAAGCTCCACTCCTGGGTCCTTGGGAAGGCGTTGAGGGCGTATCGAATGGAGTCGCGATTACTTACCGATTCGCCAAGTTGGGTGAGTCCGGAGATTAGCTCCTTTATTTTGGCATGAAGTTCAGCCACCGTTTCTCCTTCCTTCATTTGCAGGTTTATCAGCTGGTTCCGGAGGAGATCCTTTCTTGCTGATTTGGCTTCAGAGGTACCCTCATGAAGTTCTAGGAACTTCTCCCATAATTCTTTTGCGAAGTGGTAGTTGCCGATCCGGTTTACCTCTTGAGTAGGCAAGACTGTTAGGAGGTGGAACTCGGCCTTACCATTGGCAACAGATTCCGACTGCTCCTTCTTATTCCACAAGCTTTCTTCTTTTTCATCCCCGTTCGCATCTTTAGGAACTGCAAAACCATATTTTATTGATAAAAGAATATCAAAATCTGTACGAAAAAATACCTTCATTTTTTTCTTCCAGACGGTGAAATCCCCTTCGAATTTAGGTCGATGAATGTGCGCGCCGGCCATCGTCTTGTTGCTTTCTCAGGCGATTAGTCCTTCAAAAGCGAACCCGCTCTGATACCACTTGTAGGATCGGGTCGACCGGCTAGAGGGGGGTGAATAGACGGTTTATGAAAAATAAGCACTAACACTCGTCTTTAAAAAGAAATAAATTTGGTTGCAATAGAGTCGTTGCTTCCAAGGCAGTTGATGCTCAAACAGAAACTCCTTAAGGCGGAGAAGCCTTTACAGTTGTAGCACAAAGAAAGCTTAGAGAGAAAGAGAGTTTACAACTCAATGAATTAATTGAATTCTAAAGTAAAACCTCTAAGTCTATTTATAGCCTAAGAGAATAAATCTGGATTGTTGATTGTTGATCACTTTTCTCTTGGCCGTTGATCCATGGATGTAATCTGGATGGTTGATCTTGGATGGGATTAAATTGCATCCATTGGATTTGATTAAAGGATAATGTAACATTATCCTTTAAGTTTTAATTGTTTTAATTAAAACTTTATCTTTCCTCGAGATGGTTGTTGGAATCTCCATGTCGCTGTTGTAATCTCTAAGTAGCAATATTGGCAACATTTTATTGTCATCGCCCTTTAGTCCAAATGGTAAGTGGGTTAGTGTTTGTTGTTGAGGTCTCAAGTTAGATCCTTCGTGGCACCAATTAATTTTCTCTTTTCTTTTGGGCGCTTGGACTAGTCTTTTTGATTCTTCGTCTTCTGGGTGATTTCTGGCCAACCGGAGTTAGGCTCACCCGAACCCGACTCCGACCTTTCGTCCCTCGAGCGTCCTTCCTCCCGGCTTCTCGTCCCTCGGACACCGCGCACGTCCTTCTCGCTCCACCGGTGTACTCTTCCGCAGCTTCCGCGTCCCTCGGATTGTACCAAGCCCGTCGGCTCACTTCCCCGCACAATCCTTCTCATCCGCTACGTCTTACACTCGACTTCCTCCGTACCTAAGCTCCTGCACACTTAGCAGATGGATTAAAACCAACAGGACCTAACCTAACTTGGTTGATCACATCAAAACCAACTGGGGCACCAACAGAATCACCCGCGGGCTCATGGGCAGCTCTGCTGCCCCTTGATCCTTGGGTTATTCTGTCGTTCCCAGGTCCAGGGACTGCTCCGGTGCTTCCTGGTCTACGAATCACTCTACCACCTCCACAGAGCCCTCATCCGGATCGGCCATTGATGTAGGAGGAGCTTGAGCAGGAACCAGGGCCTACTCGTTGGCCTACTCCCACTTTAGAACCCGGCTCATGGCTCAGGAAAGCATTATGTCGTCTGCAAGATAAAAACAAAGGGACATCAGTTAGAATCAACAAGATATTTAGAAGAAATGAGAACTTACGAAGGCTGGGGCTAAGGCTTGTGACTTTAGGACTGAGCTCGGCCCTGTATAGGAGCTCTTCGCATTGGAGCTTGGGGTCGTGGAACTCCATCCTGGCCAAGATACCTCTAGACCTCTGGTATCCTAGGTCCTGTTGGAAGTCGCTGAGGCCTGGGATGGTTGGTAGGTTCTCCCTCCAGGGGATGGGGCTGAAGGGACGCTGGGGAAGTCGAATAAAAAAGAAACTCTCCTTTTATCCCTTGTGGGAGGAAAGAAACCCCCCTAAAACCCTATGGCTAGGGTGAGGCCATGAAACTGAAGGCCCCCCCCCTATACGCTAAGGTGGGGATGAAAAAGAATTGGAAGAATCGAGGGGTCAGGGGGATGTCAAAAAGCTTGAAGAGGGCAAACGCGTGGCATGTTGGTGAGGAGATGGCTAGAGAGGGGGGGTGAATATAGCCAATCACTTTTTCTTCGAGAAGTTAGCAAGTTTCTGCACTCGAAGTTGTTAGTAGCACAGCGGAAGTATGGAAGACAGAATGTGCAGAAACTAAAACAAAAAGCTAACTACCAAGATTAGCAAGATCGCTAACAAGAAGATTTTACAAGGTTCGGGGATAACTTGCCCCTACTCCTTGGCATGCCCTTAAGGTGGGTGATCCCTTGATCGTCGGCAGATCAAGCCCCGGTTAACACCGGATAAATCAGCAACCTCCTTCTCGGTGGAGAAACCTATCCACAATGTGTTTCAAACAAGGATATAGTTTAAGCACAAAGAAACAACAAGAAGGATCTTACTCAAATACTTAGCAAGGACAAAAATACAGCAAGCTTCCCTGAGCTCCACCCAGTGGCGATCTCACGCAAGAACCCTTCTTCGTGTCTTCCCACTGTCGGACTCCAAGCTTCTTGTTTTCTCCTTCAAGCGCTCAAGTAATGGATGATTGCTTTTCTATCGCTTGCTCAAAATGATGGAAACCTTGTCAAACACAGCAAACAGTTGTGGAGAACTTAAGGCGGCCGGAACTCAAAACACAAGCTGTAGCGCTTTTGAACTCTCCTTCATCGAGGCTGTCTCCCGTTCCTTTTGTTTCTCCACTAAGCATCAAGTGACCTCATCTCCAGCAGCCTCCAGCTGCCTCACTGCCAATGCCAGCTACACTGAACCCTTACTGAACTTCCTGAGCTCCCTCAGCCAAGCTTCAGTCAGCGGCTTCAGTCCTGCAGCTCCAGCCGTTGCAACCTGAGATGAGAAATGGACAAACCTGCTCCAAGGAAAGCCTCCATTGACTTCTCCTTGAGTGTTTGAATCCTCCCCTGTCACCTGCAGCTTAATCAGACTGTTAGAGCAGTATATCACACAGTAAATCAAGTATCAGAGGCAAACATCAGCGAATCGGATACGGTCAGACGCGATCAGAGCGTCTGACAGTGCAATTTGAATTAAAGTGATCGGTCACCCGACCGATCAGAGCGACTCCTGATCGGTCACCAGACCGATCAGGCTAGGTCCAGACCGATCAGGCTCCGTCCTGATCGGTCCCCAACGCTCAATCAGAAATCGCGATTTCTTTGTGACTTCTCCTGGATCGATCACCGGACCGATCCCAGGTTGTGGATCGATCACCCGAACGATCCACCCCTTTCTTGGGCGATTTCTGAGCTTCACAGTCCAGACCTCCTGATCGGTCATCAGACCGATTAGGCAGCCTCCTGATCGGTCACCAGACCGATAAGATCATGACCAGACCGATCAGGCTAGAGCCTGATCGATCATAGTGAGGAACCTGCGATGCTGGATCGTTCTCCAGAACGATCTGCACAGTGACCCTGATCGGTCTTAAGAACGATCAGGTTCAGATCAGCAAGAGAACTCAACCTCAACTGTTCGCTCCCTGATCGGTCACCCGACCGATCAGGAGCCAAGCAGTAGGTAAAACACACACTCCCTGATCGGTCACCGAATCGATCAGGAGCAGTACAGTAGATTCCCAACCTCACTGTATGCTCCCTGATCGGTCACCAGACCGATCAGTCGTTGCTGGATCGGTCACCAGACCGATCCACAACAGGGCAGCGTGCCAGCTTCCCTGACCGATCACCAGACCGATCCAGGGACGTAAACTTAGCCCTCCAAGCTAAGTTCTCTTCCACCTTAGCCCTCCAAGCCAAGGATTTTTCACCTAACCCTCCAAGTTGGGAATTTGCACCTAACCCTCCAAGTTAGGACTTTTCACCTAGCCCTCCAAGCTAGGACTTTTCACCTAGCCCTCCAAGCTAGGACTTTTCACCCAACTCTTCCGGATTAGGACTTTCCAAACCTAGCCCTCCAAGCTAGGACCTGACTCTCCAAGCCAGGACTTTTTCACCTAATTCTTCATGATGGGAATTTGCACCTAACCCTCCAAGTTAGGACTTTTCACCTAGCCCTCCAAGCTAGGACTTTTCACCCAACCTTTCCGAATTAGGACTTTTCCAACACCTAGCCCTCCAAGCTAGGACTTTTCAACACCTAACCCTCCAGGTTAGGATTTTCCAGCACCTAGCCCTCCAGACTAGGATTTTCAACACCTAACCCTCCAGGTTAGGATTTTCCAACACCTAGCCCTCCAGACTAAAATTTTCCATACCATGCCTGATCCCCGATCAGGACTTAATCATAATCTATAATCATCCACCTAAACTTAAATCGGTGTCAACACCAAAACAACAATCAGGGCCAAACTGCATCAACAGGGCAAAGGTGTTTGGAGTCATCTGGTGAAGAGGAATGTCAAAATATGAAGAGATGCTCATGAAGAAAGGTGGGATAGGGAAGCGTTGTCCTAGTTCTACTTGCCATAGGAAGAAGGTAAAGAAACCTAGCAGAGGTTCTACCAATAACTGACCTATCCTAGAGACCTCTACCTCCAAGTCCGCCGGGATACCATACGTCTCACAGGCGGCTCGGAGGGTCTCTGACCTAACCCTAGAGGAGATGGTCTCATACCACTCCGGGTGGTAAGTTTGTTCCCCTGCGTGACCTTCTTCCCCACCTCGGGTCTTCTTCTTCTTCCCTATCTGAATCAAGATGACGAACGAAGAGAGGAGAAGGAAGAAAACAACTTACACTTGAGGAATCTGAAGCGAGATGAAACGAGGGCAAAAGAACTCTGATAGCTAACAAAGCAAGAAGACGGATGGCTGCTTCTGCGTCCACTTTTATAGAGGGAAGCCGCTCTCATGTGAGCAATGGGAGCATGGCACGTAGGCGGCAATGGTTGCTCATCTCGAGGCATCACCCCTATTTACAGTCGTTATTTCGTGTGGCCCTACGGCGCGTATCAGTGGGAGATCGCGCAGAAAAAGGTGGGATACGTGGCGTGGCTACATTCACTGGACCGTCTTGTCGCCATTAAGAGACCCCATGCGCATTTAATGGGTCATGGACAGCTATCATTGCTCTGCCTCAAAACTCACAAAGATTTTTGACTAATTCAAGAAACCGTCTTGGACCCAGGGACGAATGTTTCAATTCCTCGGACCCGGCAGGCCGACAAGAAATAATGGATATGTGGACCCACCGATGCGTAGCTTCCCTCTGTTGGGTTACTAGTCTAATAAGTCAGCCACACTTCCTTCGATTAGACTTGAAGGGAGGGACTTGTGATAGGGTTAAGACTGTCAGGGTTAACATGGATCACAGGGAAGCTACGTGTCAAGGTCCACCGAACCCAACTGTCAAGGTCGGACTTCCGAGATCACCTCGGGAGGATAGATGTCCGGGACTCTTCCGGGTTAGACATGCCCAAGACTATTCTAGGCTGGAGGCTCCCGAGACCACCTCAGGAAGACAGGCCTCCGGAAACACCTTGGGAGGACAGATCCCCGGAACCACCTCGGGAAGATAGCCACCGAGATCACTTTGGGAGGACAGGCGCTCGAGACCTTCCCAGGCAAAAAGACCCCGAGATCAACTCGGGAGAGTGGAGCCTGAAGATCATCCTATATAATAGCGACCTCAAGTAGCTGCCCCTTTTTTCCGGAACAAGATCATCGGATAATTATTGCCCGTAATACGTAGTCATTAAGGTCGTAATTATTGAAACGGCCTGGATTTAGTTACCGCAGCGGCCGTTATGAAGTTATATCCAGTAACCGATGATTGAGGGGACATGGAGGAGAACGTGGGGACACGTATGACCGTCGCCTCAGGTATAAATAGTGCTTCGGCACTAAAGGGACTTCTGTAATTTTCGAGATCAGACACATCTTTGTTGATTTCCTCACCTTCTTCTCAACTCGCTTTTCTAACTTGAGTGTCGGAGTGGGCTCCGTCGGAAAATCTTCCGATGTGTTCTCATTAACGCTCGTGTTACTCTCGCAGAGCATGGTCGCCTTCTTCCTCCTCGCCGTCCACGTGGGATTCACCTTGATGATTCACCGTTCGCATCAATTCCTTCCAAAACAAGAAGAATATGGAAAACTATAATAATGGTAAACTAGTCTGTAGGCTATGGCTTGGCGGTTTCCAAGACAACCACGTGGTCATATCTGAGAGACCTCTCTATGTCTACGGATTAAAATTTAATCTGAATAGAGACCCGTCCCTCTAACGACCGACTCGTCGTCGTGTTAATTAATCCAAGTTACAACTTAGCCAAAACCGAGGTTAAGGCCTTGTAATTTTCCGGATTAATTAACCACTGAAAAGACGACGATTTGGATCGCCGATTTTAGTGTTTATCTTCGGGGTCCAATTAGTTAATTATTGTCTATGATAACGAATCAAAATAACTATCTAACATACATGAAATGATGAAGCAAAGTATAATGGCACAAATAAGACATAGCAAAATAAAACTAGAGCTTGGGAGAGTTATACCTCGCCGTTTACCTCGCAGTCTTCTACCTTATATCCCTCCACTCCTGGACGTCGTGTGGGTGATGATCTACCAAGACATGGAGTTGCCAAGGTACACGGAAATCACCTTCTTCAAGCCACTTCCTCTTTGGTAGCAAAAACCCTAGCTAGGGTTTCGGCCATACCCTTTCCCGCCTCTCCACATCTCGCTGCCAGCCACCTCAAGCTCCAAGCTCCAGCCAGCCAAGAGACAGCACCGAGAGGCTGCTAGAAAGATGAAGAAAGGGAAGAGGAAGCTGAGCAAGCTCCTTCTTCTTGCCAAAAACCCACCGGAAAACCCCTAGATCCTCTCCCTCACCGCCGGCGGCAAACAAGAAGCCAAGCCCCTATTTTCCGGCCATCGGAAACTTCTCTTCCTTGCTCCTTGCTTGCGCACGCAGAGGAAGAGACTAAGGTGAGGGAAGGAGAATAGAATTAGGAAGAAGAGGGGAGGAAAGTACGGCTTTCCTTCCTTCTTGCCGCCGGTGCCGCAAGGAGGAGAATCCCTCCGCCGGCCAGCCTCCACCCGCACCCCTGCTCCAAGCCGAGCACCAACGTGCTCTTCCCTCTCCTGCCATGCTTCACGCCCAAGGGATGAGCCAAAGATGAGGAGAAACCTCCTCTTCTTCCTCCTTCTCGTCGGCGCTAGTTGACCTAGGAGAGAGAGAGATAGAGAATAGGGAGAGGGTTTTAAGGGTTTTTGTGATTAATCCGAATTAATTCTTAATTAATTCATTAAACCTTGTATC
Source organism: Boesenbergia rotunda (assembly GCA_024364735.1). Classification (NCBI taxonomy): domain Eukaryota; kingdom Viridiplantae; phylum Streptophyta; class Magnoliopsida; order Zingiberales; family Zingiberaceae; genus Boesenbergia; species Boesenbergia rotunda. The sequence continues at coordinate 242,198 of JAGFNQ010000600.1, read as the reverse complement.
ATGACTCCTATAGGGTATTTATAGGGCTAAGATAGGGACCATGAGGAGGAGTTGGTTCTTGGCCCGCTAATGGATCCAAACCCGATCCATTAATGGTAATCCAGTCCACTAAAGGATCCCATTGTACTTCCTCACCAACCCCCATATTTTCATATGGGCTCCACATATTACGAGTTGTCCATTCCCCCATTTTTAAGATATCATATACCCGATAATTAATTTAATTTACTGATAATTAAATTAATTATCCTCTTGATCCTTGATTAGTACCACTCAACCTTTTCATCATGCCGGACGATAGTCCACTTGCAAGATTTGACATGACGACCTTTTTGAGCTCACCAAGGGGGCATCCTCATCCCGACTCACCAGGACACAGATTCTGTCAATAATCAACGGCACATCATATTATTATTATTATCTCCCAACTTACTGGGCCTATCGATCTAACAGAATAGATCTCGCCCATTGGTAAATCAAAGAGATGATAATTAATAATATATGTCCATCATTATTTCGGGATTAAGAGATCATACTCCATAATATTATCCGAGGTCTAATCCAATTTACAAAGTCAGTACAAAAATTGGATGACCCTTCTTTTGGTCCTACTCAATGTACACAAAGTGTTGGTGCAGGAAGCACCTAAGTCAAACCTGGGTTTTGATAATGGCAAAGGGTTCAGAAGTTAAGGTGTTATTGTGATCTAACAAGTCTACTGAGTGTGCAGGAAAAGTCCTAGGTACACTAGGCAAGAAGTCCTGGCAAAGGGCTGGGCAAGAAGTTCTGGTCAAGGACTGGGCAAGAAGACCTGACCGGAAGTTGGGCAAGAAGTCCTGGTCGAGGACTGGGCAAGAAGTCCTGGCAAAGGGTTGGGCAACGAAGACCTGACCGAAAGTTGGGCACGAAGACCTGGTCAGGTGGATTGGGCAAAAGTCCAACCGGAGGAGCCGGTTGGCAAAAGGTAAACTCTCCTGAGAGGAGTAGGTGAGGATGCGTTTCCCATCGAGGGAACAGTAGGTGTCGGTTCGACCTAGTGTTCCATTTGGGAGACCCAAAGTCAGAACCAAGACAGCTAAGGCTGTAAATAATAGCTAACATATTTGCGTGGTGTTTTGGAACTAACCTTGGTTGCAGGGAACGAAGGAATGTTGCTTCTGCAGCTCAGGCACCCCAATGGAGTGGGGCGCCTCACTGGGGCTAGGCGCCCGTATGGATACGGGCACCCCAGTGTAAAGGCAAAAACCAAACCACTGCCACGAAGCCTCTGGACCAAGGCAGCTCAGGCGCCTCGAGGTCACGGGTGCCCCCATCAGCTCAAGCGCCCCAGTGATAATGGATAAGCGCTGACCTAGCTTGCGGATAAGAGATTGCGTAGGGAAAGCCACGTGTAGACGCCCCCTTCGACACAAGCGCCCCCATGGGTGCTATAAAAGGGGGTTCACCCCCAAGGCTTCAACACACATCGCTCTCAACGCTCCAAGACTTTTCGTTCAAGCGCTATGCTTCGACCAGCCTCGACTTCGAGATTCCAGCGCCGACGATGACCCTCTGCTCCGAAATTCGATCCACCTCGGGCGTCAATAACGAAAAGTGTTGTAAAGTTCAATTTCAGTTCTATTTTCTGTACTCAATTTGTAAAACCTTTTTACGACTATAGAATTGCCCAAAGTAAATGGTCAAGGACCGTGGGCCTTGGAGTAGGAGCCGACCGCAACTCCGAACCAAGTAAAATCGACTTGTGTTCGCGTGTATTCTATTATTTTCCGCTGCGTAACTGCTATGTTTTTATCCGAAAAATTATTATCGATATTCACCCCCCCCCCTCTATCGATTTCTCCGATCCAACACAAAGTACACTAGTATAATTCTATGGTTAAGATAAACCACACCTAATTACACTACAACCATCCCAATGGTTTGTCCAACTCCATCTCAGTTGTGAACCTCTTTCTTATACTTCGGCAAGGAACCTGATAACATGATCTTCTATGCGACACCATGCACCATGTTATCTACAATTCCAAGTATTAGACTTTTGTGCACATACTAATATAAACATGCATTATGTGATTTTCTAATTCTCTTTAAAATGTAGATGTATCTTAACCAAAAGCAAGGCTTTTAGTATACATCCTAACAATCTCCCACTTATACTCAAAGACTTTGCTATTTTCAAAATGTCATACATCTGACCTCTAGATCCTTCACATGCCTAAAAGCTCTCGCTACCAAGGCCTTAGTGAAATAATCCACCTAAGTCATTTTCTGATGCAATCTAGGCAACGACAGCTATTCCTATTCTGGGTGGTACTTGCGCTCTATGTGTTTACTTGCCTTATGGGCTCGTGATTCCTTCGAGTTTGCAACTGCATCATTTCAATCACATCAAATGTGATAGTTCCTAGCAAACCAAGAATCACATCAAAGTCCATCTTGAGGTTTCTAAACCATGTAGCTATATTAGCTGCCTCGCAGGTTGTCATAATATCCAGCCTCCACAACAGGGTCCATCACACAGACACTGCGCAACACTCTACTATACAATGGTTCTACCTCCTAAAAGTAAACACAAATCCCAAGGAATATTTATACATGCCCCTATCTAGATTGGAATTATGTATCCATATAACCTGCAGGAAATTGATCTGCCCGGTAAATCAGCATATAATCCTTAGTCCTTTTCAGGCACTAATATATACTTTTACCGCATTCCAATTTTCTTAACCTAGGTTACTCCGATGTTTGTTACCCATGCCTATGACACAACAGATATCTGGGCTTATTTCTAGCATACAAGAGACTCCCTCTAGCCGATGCTAGAGGAACCGTCATTACCTACTCTTTCACCTTTGATAATCCAAACATATCTCTTAGATAGAGTAGCTCCAAAACTGAAAAGTACAAAACATTCTTTTTAGAGGTATCCATGCTAAAATGAGCTAGGACAATGTTTTATATGAAGCTTGAGATAAGCACATCATTCTTATCTGGAGATCCCTTAGATCTTTGATCCCCAAGGATGTGTCTTACTTCTCTCAAGTCCTTCATAATTGTGTAAACAACCATACCCTTACATCTGACAATATTTCGTCATTGTTCCCAACTAACAAAATATTATCTACGTATAGTATAAGAATACCACTTCGTTTCTGTCACATATATACACAATCTTATCCGTCCTTTGAACAACTCCATATAACAGGATTTATCTCTTCAAAGCGGATGATCCTTGTCATAGGTCTAGGGATCCAGCTCATGTTCACTTAGGACCCAGTCCATAGACTCTCCAAGAACATGAGACTTTTAGGTTGTCTAACAACCCTCCCACTACAATAAGGTACCCTTTGTGTATCTTTTTGTGACACGAGGTGCAGTGTTCTGTTGTATAACCTCTTGTACAGTTAGTGCTAAGATCAGAATGTCCCCTTATTTAATTTACTTAGGGTAACTCTACACCTGGACTTGTGGTTTATTACATAGTCCTTATCCTAAGAATCAGACATTCGTCCCAACGAATATCCTCTGATCCTTAGGACTATTAAATCGCCTTATTGTTCCCTTAGGATAACCTATGAACATATGCACTAGATTCCAACTTGTCGGTGTCTCTTTTCAGTATAAGTGTTGAACTACTCATAATCTGAACATGCCTTAGACTAAGCCTTCGCTTAGTCCACATCTCTATGGTTTTAAGAGACTCCTGACCTAGATAGAATCAAGCATATACACCTTCGTATCTAGGACATATCCCTTTGAACAAATTTTGCTAATCTCGGAGAGACTTTTCATCTTCTTAACCAATTAGCTTAAGAGACCTTCTTCCATCCATATGTTGCACCACCCTGTTGGGGCGCACTAGGTGCTATGAATTGGGATCAAATCTCAATTCTCTGATAAGTAAGTCCTACAACTATCCTAGAGGTACTTGCCACCATGATCTAATCATAATGTCACAATACTTTTACTTTGATATTTCTTCTGCATCCGACTTGAACTCTTTGATCTCATCAAAGTATTCAGTCTTGCAGCACATCAAGTAAATGTACTTTGTCCTTTGAATATTTGTTTATCAAATAAACAAAGTATTCAAGGGTACCTCTATTCTAGATAAATTAAGGACTTATGCTTATCAGATCGAACCAATTCCTACATATTTTTGGCTCTAGCCCCTAGGCTTAGAACAAGCCTATTTGGTTTTGTTACTTTCCTAGTAAGAGTCAAAAGTATCTTATGGAAGATAAGTCTTCCATAACCAATGAACCCTAAGGCTTATTGGTTGATTACTTTTGAATCCCACTAGAGTTTAACAAACCAAATCTTAGAGACAAAATATATGTTTGGTTCTACTTGGAAGGAACCTTTCTCTTACATTAGTTAAGATGATAAGCTATTAATCGCATCATGGGAGGTTTTGGTTTTATGTGCTAATTGTCTATCTATGTACTTCAATAGATATTCCTTCTATTCTACTTTTAACAAATAAAAACAATAGAAAATATCTTATTCCAGAAACTGAACAAAAAGTTCTTTCCAAAAAAAACTAAGTACATAAAGGTAATCTCCATAAAGCCAAAACTACATCATCCTATGCTAAAGACATAAATGAAATAGATAAAACTCCCACTGCAAAAAGTCATCTCCATAGCCTATCTATGTAGTCAGTGATATCCTCCTCAGCTAGCCGTCGGGTTTCCTAGAACCCCTGCACAAAAATGTAGACATGATTAGTGGCATCTGTATCAACTCACTAAGTATTGGTAGATATCACCGCTAAACATGTTACAACGACAAAGAAGAAAATATACCTGTGGTACTACCTTGGCGACGGGGATAATCCGTCTTCCAATGTCCTGACTGCTTGCACACAAAGCACTTGCCTTTCGGCTTCTTTATGCATCCCTGAGGTCCCTGTAATCCTGCTATTTTCTTTGCCTCAGAACGTTTCTTCTTCTTCTTTCCTTTCGGTTTAGAAGTAGAAGCATCTTGGGCAACGAAAGTCTGTGAACTCTGAAGAGAAACCGCCTCAGCTGCCTCGAGTTCTGTTAGAAGTTCGGCCCACGAATATGAACGCTTGTCCATATTGTAGCTTAGGCGAAACTTCTCAAAACTCTCTGGTAGAGATTGGTGGATAAGATCGACCTGGGATTCCCCATCGATTTGTGCTCCAAGGATTTCTATCTCCTTCATCCAAGCCATCATTTTGAGGACATGTTCCCTTACGAGCATACCCTCAACCAAGATGGTTGTGGTCAAGTTCTTCATTACCTTCTGCCTAGCGGCTTGATTACTTTGACCGAAGAGTTCATCGAGTTTGGATGTTTTTTCACTAGTAATGGAAGAAGCCTGATTTTGATGACCTTCAGTCGTCTCGTCTGCTTCTAACCATTTCCTAAAATATTCAAACTCCTCTTCAGTATTAATCTCGCTAGGATTTTCAGTATAGAACTCGGCAAGATCACACTTGGGTTCCTCGGCAGTAGAGACAAAGTCCATTTTTAATTCCCAATCCTTATTGTTAGGGGCATTAAGTTGGTTTTCTCTATCAATTAGTTCTAGTGGGTCTAGATCCATTTTAAAGCACCTGAGAATCATAACAATCACTGATAATTAACAACTTGAGGGATAATTTTCATGCCATTAGTGGGGAAATTTGGGGCTCTAGGTATGTATTTGTTTATTAAGTGATGCATAATTGTTAATAGGGTGCATTTTTATTGGTTAATTAATTTTTCTACATTTTTACACTCATATTTCATTCTATTTGATTTTTGGACAGCTTGTGCATCAAAGGATCAAAAGGGCACATTCAGGGCTAATATGGATCCACAAAGAACGATATCAGACTCTAATTTCATTCTGTTGGTGCCCTGATCGGTCTCCAATCTGATCAGGGAAAGTCTGATCGGTCCCGTGACCGATCAGAAGAGGTTGGCACAGAAGAACTCCGAATTGCAGCTACTGATCAGATCCTGATCGGTCCTCAGACCGATCAGGGAGGTGCCTGATCGGTCACTCAGACCGATCAGGGAGTGTGCAGATCGATCAGAAGAGCTTGTACATCAAAGAAGGTGATCCGATCACAACCCTCCACTTGGATCTAGGCACTTATGCAATCTTGGCCACTCATCAAGGGGAATCAAGGGTGGAGAGAAGAGGGAGGTGGAGAAAGGAAGCTAGGGTCGAAGGGCTCGGGGGACACACGCAATCAAGCAGCCAAGGAGAAGGGAGAGCTCTGGGTGGAAGCTTACGCAAGGATGAAGGAAGAAGGGTTTCCTCTCTGATCGGCAGCTTGGAGAAGCCCTGTTCTTCAACCCCACAGCCCATTTCATCTTCCAATCCGGCTGGGAAGTGATCAGCTTCATCGGAGCAGCGATTTCCTCCACCGGACAACAATTTTCAGTCTTCTTTTGCTTGTTTCTTTCCTGCTCACTTGCTGTAGATGCAACCTGCATTTTCCTTTCACTAGATTCCGAATTTTGATTAATTCCCAACTTAGAACCAAATTTTCCAGCTTGGTACCAAAGATTCCAGCTTAGTTTTCTAGATTTACAGCTTACCTTTTTTGCAGAATTTTTTCATGTTTCCAACTTCTTATTACTTGAATGGAAGGTGTTTGTTTAATTGCTCCTATCAAACATGTGCTTGAGTATGAAATTGCTTGCCGTCTAGTTAGGAGTTCTAGATGAATCCTTGCTGAAATTTCCTGGTTTTGAGTGTTCTTTTGCTGTCCTCTACATTTAGTTAGCTTAATACTTCAAATCCGAGTAGTTAAGGCTATTAGGTGGAAGTTGGTAGCTAAGTTTAATTGCTTTGTTATCCGCAAAACCCAAGAAAACATGTTTGGTTTAGCTAGCTTTCATTTTTCTACAATTTACTATTTTCTATAGACCAAAGAAGTACATGCATCATATTGGGTCCTTGAGAGACGATTCGGGTTCAACTATTACTACATAATTGCTTGAACGAGAAAATTAATTGAAACCATAGCGCGACTAAACCGGTTATCAATCACACACTTTAGATTTTGAAAATAAATTGACTCCTCAAAAATAATTTATTACAAAATCTACCAACACCTCAAAACACTGAGAATTACGCAGGCCATGTTAGTGTAGACGTATACGAATTCTACATTTGTGAGAGGAGGTTTTACCCATTAATTTTACTATTTTGTCATCCTAACTTTTTGACAAGTAAAATTAATAGTTGGTCTTCTTTGGCCCTACAAATAATAGCAGTGACTCCGTTGGGGAGGATACTAATATTTGTATCTAAGTGTTTATCATTACACGACACTAAGAAAATTATTTCCAATTATGTGTCTTCCGTTGGGGAAGTACACACGCTCTTTAATGATTTTCTATAGTCTTTTCTAACCTAGTGACCCGCAGAATAAGCCTGTCCGTTATGGAGGAAGGCACTCCAACGCGCGGGCTTGTTCGCGTCACTTGTTAGATTGTAATGGAGGTCGTGGGACCCTTAGGGTCCCTCTCCCACTTAGTTGTTTGCATTTGAGGTTTTTCACATGCACACACACAACAAGCACATAAACCAAAAAAATAATAGAGCTATGGAAAAATCCTAGATTTTTCCAACTATTATGGCCTTGGTCTCCAATGCGCCTCCAGTCGTGTCGTCACCTCGTCCACTCCATCCTATCCATGCGCAAGCCACCATGAAGGATTCCCCGAGCCGAGATGACTAGCTTACTTATTTACATCCATTGATCCTATACTCGACGAAGGAGTGTACATGTCATCTAGATAAAAAGTAAATAAAAAGCATGACTAAACAAGTGTCATATTTAATTACAAAAATTAAATAACTTATCTAGCCTCGTCAATCCCGAGGATTCAATTAATTTACATCAAAACACAACCAATCACATACAAAGATCACAATTGCCATAATAGTTGGAATCTAGTGCCTGCAACACAAAGTTAGCTTATGCACATCCAAAAATTATCCAGCAAAAATAATGTATATGATAATGTGCAGAAAAATAACTGAATCCTAAACACACAAAATCGGAAACACAGCTTTGATACTAGTTGTAGGGTATGGCTTGGCGGTTTCCAAGACAACCACGTGGTCGTATCTGAGAGACCTCTCTATATCTACGGATTAAAATTTAATCCGAATAGAGACCCGTCCCTCTAATGACTGACTCGTCGTCGTGTTAATTAATCCAAGTTATAACTTAGCCTAAACCGAGGTTAAGGCCTTGTAACTTTCCGGATTAATTAACCGCGAAAAAGACGACGATTTGGATCGCCGATTTTTGTGTTTATCTTCGGAGTCCAATTAGTTAATTATTGTCTATGATAACGAATCAAAATAACTAACTAGCATACATGAAATGATGAAGCAAAGTATCATGGCACTAATAAGACATAGCAAAATAAAACTGGAGCTTGGGAGAGTTATACCTCGCCGTTTACCTCGCAGTCTTCTACCTTATATCCCTCCCCTCATGGACGTCATGTGGGCGACGATCTACCAAGACATGGAGTCACCAAGGTACGCGGAAATCACCTTCTTCAAGCCTCTTCCTCTTTGGTAGCAAAAACCCTAGCTAGGGTTTCAGCCACACCTTTTCCCGCCTCTCAACCTCTCGCCGCCGGCCACCTCATGCTCCAAGCTCTGGCCAGCCAAGAGACAGCACCAAGAGGCTGCTATGAAGATGAAGAAAGGGAAGAAGAAGCTGAGCAAGCTCCTTCTTAATGCCAAAAACCCACCGGAAAAACCCTAGATCCTCTCCCTCACCGCCGACGGCAAAAAAGAAGCCAAGCCCCTGTTTTCCGGCCACCGGAACTTCTCTTCCTTGCTCCTTGCTTACGCACGTAGAGGAAGAGACTAAGGTGAGGGAAGGAGAAGAGAATCAGGAGGAAGAAGGGAGGAAAGTATGGCTTTCCTTCCTTCTTGTCGCCGGCGCCGCAAGGAGGAGAATCCTGCCGCCGGCCAGCCTCCAGCTGCACCCCTGCTCCAAGCCAAGCACCAACGTTCTCTTCCCTCTCCTGCGATGCTACACGCCCAAGGGATGAGCCGAAGATGAGGAGAAACCTCCTCTTCTTCCTCCTCCTTCTCACCGGCGCTAGTTGACCTAGGAGAGAGAGAGAGATAGAGAATAGAGAGAGGGTTTTGAGGGTTTTTGTGATTAATCCGAATTAATTCTCAATTAATTCATTAAACCTTGTATCATGACTCCTATGGGGTATTTATAGGGCTAAGATAGGGATCATGAGGAGGAGTTGGTTCTTGGCCCGCTAATGGATCCAAACCCGATCCATTAATAGTGATTCATTCCACTAAAGGATCCCATTGTACTTCCTCACCAACCCTCATATTTTCATATGAGATCCACATATTACGAGTCGTCCATCTCCCCGTATTTAAGATATCGTATGCTCGATAATTAATTTAATTTACTGATAATTAAATTAATTATCCTCTTGATCCGTGATTAGTACCACTCAACCTTTTCATAATGTCGGACCATAGTCCACTTGCAAGATTTGACATGATGACCTTTTTGAGCTCACCAAGGGGGTATCATCATCCTGACTCAGCAGGACATGGATTCCGTTAATAATCAACGGCACATCATATTATTATTATTATCTCCCAACTTACCGGGCCTGTCGATCTAACAGAATAGATCTCATCCATTGGTAAATCAAAGAGATAATAATTAATAATATATGTCCGTCATTATTTCGGGATTAAGAGATCGTACTCCATAATATTATCCGAGGTCTAATCCAATTTACAAAGTCAGTACAAAAATTGGATGACCTCTCTTTTGGTCCTACTCAATGTACATAAAGTACACTAGTGTAATTCTATAGTTAAGTAAACCACACCTAATTACACTACAACCATCCTGATGGTTTGTCCAACTCCATCTCGGTTGTGAGTCTCTTTCTTATATTTCGGCAAAGAACCTGATAACATGAACTTCTGTGCAACACTACGCATCATGTTATCTACAATGCTAAGTATTAGACTTTTTGTGCACATACTAATATAAATATATTGTTTATACTGTGTGATTTTCTGATTCTCTTTAAAATATAGATGTATCTTAACCAAAAACAAGACTTTTAATATACATCCTAACATAGTCAACTTAGTACATAGACCCTGACTTTCTAAGGCTGAAGTTTACAAAAACTTGTGAAAATGCCAACTTGACCAGATTTATTAATTTTTCCTCCTTTATTTTTTATCACTTCATCTTTTTATCCTCTATATTTCATTGTTCCATATTTGATTTATTTCAAGCCATTTCAAATTTCCTTTTACAATTTTCAAGTATAAAAAAAATAATTATTTAAAAAAATAAAATAACGCAAAAACATCTATCAATTTCAGTTAAAGGTCCCTAATTTTAATTGTTGGCTTTCATAATATTAGTTCGATTATTATATTAAAATATTTATTTTATTTTATATATTTTTTAAATATGATCTATCGATTTTAAATAAAAAACAAAAAAAAAACCCCTCAGGCATCTGATGATATAATATCACGTAGTTGCATCTTTGAAATAAGGAAATCTATCTGGATTTGATCCTCACATTAAAACCTCAGGCATCAGATTCTTGTCATAGTGTTGATTTTAGTAGCCTCTTCACTACTCTCTTACTAAATAAAAAACTAATCAACTATGCAATAATTTTTTTTTTGGATAATGTTAAATTGTCAAGAATCTGACGAATCATAATAGAAAAATAAAAATAATTAAAAATTTTTTTAATATTTTTTTTTAATTTTATTTTATATTATTTATTTTCACATTAAATTATATCCTTTTATATTGATTTTCATATTAAAGTATATCCTTTCTTATTTATTTTCATATTAAATTAATTTTTTAACTTATAAAAATATATAAATCCATTATAAATTTTTTTATAATTTTTAATATCATTATTAAAAGTATTTAAACTTAATTATATTCTTTTTATTTATTTCATATTAAATTATATTTTTATATTTAATTTTATATTAAATTATTTTATATTTATTTATAAAAAAATTTTCTAGACGGCCAAATTGGCCACCCAGATTCATCTTAATTTTTTAAATGGAGGTGATGCTGTTCAAGTTTGAAACCGTAGAAGACGACAATGAATGCTCAGATAATAAATACGCGGTAGTTACGAGTTGCCCAACAAATGCAGATCCGGTAGAGGCGGAGGGATAATATTTCATATGGAGATCCTTTTGAATAGTCAGATTCAATTATAATTTTATTTTAATCATTATTAAGTCACTCAGTTAGCTGGCCTTTAAAACTACAAATGAGATGAGAATTATTTTATCAGTACGTGGAATCGGACTAATAGTTCAAGATTATATTGGACTTATAGATCCGTCATGAATATTTTTTGATTTATCTTAGAGATCGATGAAAAATTTATATAAAATTAAATCGATCGCCCAAGATTCTTACCCAACCACATTAATTTTTTTTTCAAAATTACAATGCAGTAAAAGAATATTACATTATCACACAAATAGTTAGATCTCTAACAATAATTATTTTATAAAAAAATTATATGAGATATGGATGCTGGGATGCTGAAGCATCCGTCACATGTGACGCTTTCGATTAATCCTTATCACTTGTGAAAACAAATTGATCATTTTAAATTGATCCTTATCACTTGTGAAAACAAATTGATCCTTATTACTCAGTTCATCAAATTTTTTTTAATGTCAGAGTTAACCGGCTGGGTACACAAAAGTTGTAGCACTGATAATAAGAGATAATTACGGCCGGGAATCTAATTCCAACAACTAATAGTGAGAACTAGCTGCTTTTTGCTATTCTTTGTTAAGATAAGTAGCGTATTTATTCAATATAGAAAATTTAATACCAGAAATATTTTCCATTTTACATCATCATTCCTCTTCCTCGACTAGTCTTCTCTTTCACTCCTTCATAATTATCTCCTCAATAAACTTTTCCAAATTTCTCGAAGATCCTCCACTAGTTTTGGCTGCCTCATCTGCTTTTTCTTTCCACTCCACTGCCTTCCTCTTCATTTCTTTCCCCTTCTGCCCTTCCATCAGCTCCTTCATCATCCCCTCCACCTCCTCCCTCGTTACATCTTCATCAAGCTTCATTCCAATGCCCCATACAGAGCATATGTACCTACAATTAATTTGTTGATCCCCAAAGAAAGGCCAACAGATCATGGGAACCCCTGAGCATATGCTTTCCGTTGTAGAATTCCATCCGCAGTGTGTCAAGAAACCTCCAATTGCAGCATGAGCCAACACCCTCTGTTGTGGGCACCAGCTCGTGATGAAGCTCCTTCCCTTGGTAATCTCCGAGAACTCCTGTGGCAACAACGCCGCGTCGCCCACCACAAGGTCAGGTCTAATAACCCAAAGAAACGTGCATCCACTGTTAGCCAAACCCCATCCGAACTCCAGGGCCTGCTTGCTCGTCAAGTTGTCAAGCTACCAAAGTTGACATACAACACGGACCCTGACTCCTTTTCGTCTAACCATTCCATGCATCGCAAGTCCTCTCTCCACATGTTCAGTCCACCGATCGATGAGGTTGGAGAATCATTGGGAATGTACTGAGAAAGTAGGCACATAGGGCCAATATCGAACACTAGTGGCTGTAGCATCGATGAGCATGCGTCGAGCAATGGTGATTCTAATTCAGAAAAGGTGTTGAAGATGATCGCTGTGGCTTGGTGAGATGCATGCGCTCCATCCATGACAAAGTTGAGAAACAGTTCGTCTCGGTCGGTGGTTCGAATGAAACTAGTCAAATCTCTCATGCGGATTGTTACCATTCCTGGTATCCAATCAACGATAGTGTCCAGGTAACCATTTGTAAGGTCGTCTTCACCTAATATTAACCGATTAGCTAGATGCTTGAGCTGACCCTCAGCTCTTTGACAAGTTAATTATTATATATCAATTTTAAGTTACAGTACTTACTTTTCAATGGGACGAGGCCCCTCTCGATCAAGTCCTTGCAGTAGTAGAAGTCCGTGAAGCCACACACGGACACCGTGCAGTAGAACACATTAGGGATCCCCAATTTGGTGGTGGCGTTGAGGGTGTAGATGGCGAAGGAATCTGAGATCACGCATCTAACTGGTGGCACACCGGAGCTCGGATCGTTCAGCGAGGATATAAGCCTGAGGAAAGAAGCAGGACCGTTATTTTGGCCGGCAAGAATGATATTTCTAATGTCTTCTCTGTATTCGTCGCTGTCGTCGGGGAGCGAGAGGCCGTCGGAGATGCTGGTGAAGCGGAAGTCAGGGAGGCCGTCGAGAGATCCGTTATGCTTGAGAAGTAGATGGTGGGCGTACTCGGTGTTGACGAAGGTTATGAAGAAGCCCTTGAAGTGGAGGACTTTGGCCAGATTGAGCATGGAGTGGATGTGGCCTTGGAAGGGGAGAGCCATGCACACGATATGAGTTTTGGTTGAGCGCCCCATCTTTGCCTCGGACAGGACGCCCGATTCAACCTTCGTCTGGTATATATATTCTGGGACTAAAGATGATAGGCAAAATTTATTTTATATATAATCATTTTAATTTAAAATAATTTTTAAAATATTGAATTATGATTATAGGTATGATATATTATATTAAAAAAATAGTTAGAATGGGTAACAGAATTTGAGATGATCAGTTCAATCACACGAAAAATTTTCATTGATTATCAAAATAAATTAGAAAATATTAACAGTGGATGGTCTAGAAATCTAGCATTTCAGGATTCGCATCTCATTAGGAGGAAAACTTTTTGTAAAATATATCGTAGCTAACGATCGAACATGAATATCTAGGATAGTAACTAATCATCCTACCGCTATATCATAACCCGAGAGAATGATATATTATATTAGCTATATTGAGATATGGACATATGATAATTTTAACTAATAGTTAGGGATTAATTATTATCTCTTTCTATATCAGTGAGATCGATTCTACGTTGGACCATTGAGACAACTGAGTTATCTATTTTTTAATTAAGATGTCGTTTGTTATTTTTTTAAAGAGCAATAATAGAGAGAGTGAAAATGGGAGAGTGAAATTCATAGTGAATGATATGGCATGACGTGGCATGACGTGATACTTTACATGCACACGTCCGATTATCGCTTGGACACCATCGGCGGCCTTCGGCCGGTGCCCCGAATCAAATTATACCTTGGGGGCACAGTGAACCCGTCGAAGATCATGCATGCAAGGTGCCACGTTATTCACTATGGTTTTCACTCTCCCATCTTCACTCTCTCAATCATTATTCTTTTTTAAATTGAGCATCCTTTTCACCGTAATGAAAATGAAATTGTACCAACATCTTAAATTTCACCAAATATGCAAGTGATGGGACCGTTTGGTGTTCGAGTTAAAAAAAATATATTAATTATGTTAGGTAACGTCGAATTTGATAATCAATTTGATTTCATAAAAGAATTTTATGGACTTTCATAGTAAATTAAAAAATACTAATGACGTGAATAATATCAAACTTGGACGATCAAGCTTGTCTAAAAAATTACTCAATTAATTTTGGTTGAGCGCCTCATCTTTACCTCGGACAGGACAGCCAGATCCACATATGAATTTATATTTATCTCTTTCTATATCAGTCTGATCGATTTTACATGGAACTGCTGAGACAACTTACTTATCTATTTTTAATTGAAATGTCGTTTGTTGGTTTTTTTTTTAAATTGAATTTTCACCATAATGAAAATAGGACAAGCATCTTAAATTTTCACCAATATAACAGTGTGTAAATTGAATATCCTTTTCACAACTATAATAGTGATGGGACCGTTTGCAGTTCAAGTTAAAAAAGAAAAAAACTAATTAAATTACGTAACGTCAAATTTGAGTGATGAATTCGGTTCATAAAATTTTTTTATCAATTGTTATAATAAATCGAAAAATATTGATGACAAAAATAATATCAAACTTGAACAATTGAGCCGATCCCATAAAAATTTCTCAATTAATTTTGGTGGAGCGCCCCATCTTTGCTGATGGCCGATTCAACCATCGTCAGATATATATGATCTGGGATTAAAATGATTAGCAAAATTTATTTTATATATAATAATTTTAACTAAAATAAATTTTAAAATTATTAAAATATGATTATAGGTATGACATATTATATTAGCTATAATGAGATGTCGTCATTTCAGGATGCAACATAAACTGTAAGTATATCATAATTCTAATATAATGATCAAAGATTAATTTTTAAATATTGATCATTTGATACTTTTCATCAGGTACCTCTTATATGTATGTGCATTTATCTCTTTTTATATTTGTGGAATCAGTTCTAGATTGGTAGTTAAGATAATGAACCTATTATCTTTTAGAAAAATGATATGTTTAATAAAAAATTTTAAGAAATTTTTTTATAAATGATATGACACTTTATATATAGTAATCTCTGACAGGTTCAACGTGTCCCCAAAATATAGTTTAATTCGGAACGGCAATCGGAGATCGTCGATAATATTCAGATGGTAATCGAATATATATATATAAAATACCACGTTATTTATTGAACGTTTGATTGAATTTTGTATCAGAGTTCTATTTTCTATAATGAGATATCGTTTGTTATTTTTTAAATTGAATATCCTTTTCACTATAATAAACATAAGGGCCTGCATCTTAATTTTTCACCGAATATAACGGTGATGGGCCATATGCTGTTCGAGTTCAAACAAAACTGGTGTTATGTACTCGGATAGATGTTGATGCGTAAAATACTATGTCAATTAATGAATTTAATTTTATCGAATATTTAATACTCTATTATGCTTTGAAATTTATAAAATGTATTGTCGCCTAATTAATAAGTGGCTAAATACTATTTGACATGAATAAACACCGGAAAAATATTAGAAGCACATAATTTCATTTATTTTTTAATTAGGAATAATATATACTGATTGACTGAAACTATTAAATGCTTTTGAATAAGAATAGACAATAGAACAGATAATTTGATCATCGTCCGGTAAAATAGTGCAGTTGTAACCTCTCTTCTTAATTTTGTTAGGCAACTCAATTAATGGATAAATTTTTTATAATGAATAATTAATCTAAATATATTAAATTGATGAGTCTATTTCCTTGAACATTTCTCAATTTATCCTTACATGCATAAGAAATATTTATAGAGTATAATAGATAATTTTTAAAAAATAAAAATAATAGACAATTACATCATATTGAAGATCTCAATATCTGAATTAAGAAAATAAATAGAATCATATTTAATTGACTAATTAATTAGGAAAGAGTAAATAAGACGGATTGGACAGAAGATTATTAAAAAGTATCTGGAGCAGTAAGCAAATTAATTTCTCTTTCTACGGGATTCTTTATTAAATCGTACATTCAACTTTAAAAACTCATTTTTATATAATCTTTTTTACTTGAACGAAAAGAACATATTATATGTTGGGTTATAGAAGATGAAGTGACATCTCTTTCTTTACATCTTTCACCTTATTCATATTCTTTCATTAATGAAAGAATATGAAGAGACCTTTTACCCCTATATATATATGACTTCCAAGGCAAAAGAGAGAGGTTGACAAGAGAGAGGACATGCTATGTGTATGCGTCCAAGCCAATGGAGATCGTACGAGACAAGCTATGTGCGAGGTCAAAAAGAAAGGGTTCGTCTCATGTGTATAAGGTTATTGTGCAAGGTTCGTCAAAGTGCACACATGACGAAGAAGGGGTTATTGAGAAGAGCATTCAAGATTAGTTCGTCTAATTACAAAAGAGGGATTTGGTTTGTGAACTTATGAAGAG
The DNA here is from genome assembly GCA_024364735.1 of Boesenbergia rotunda. Lineage (NCBI taxonomy): Eukaryota > Viridiplantae > Streptophyta > Magnoliopsida > Zingiberales > Zingiberaceae > Boesenbergia > Boesenbergia rotunda. The sequence continues at coordinate 225,354 of JAGFNQ010000600.1, read as the reverse complement.
CTTTTTGATTCGTTCGTGATCGTTCTTCGGATGACAAAATCTCCCGGTTTCTTCTCCAAGTGCAGATCACTGTAAGTGTTTAGATTTACAGAATTTGTTTCTGTCTTTCATGCTTTAGAAATATCAACATTGGTATCAGAGCACGTTAGATTGTAAAAGCATGACTTTACTTCTGTATATCGATCACTTCATAGCCCTTGTTCGATGTCGCGGCCGGAGTTTGTCTCCGTCGTGTTCTTCTCTTGCCGGGCGAGAATCCAACGTAGTCGTCGGGAACTCGCGACTATGTGTCATGGTTGTTTCGGTTTTTGTGAGAAAAACCATCATGAAGGATCAAACAGGAGACCTTCGTGAAGAAGGCAAAGGTTACACCACTGAGGTGTAACGACAATTTCATTTAGATTTGGTTCAATTAATTTGAATTAATCTATCTAATTAGACTTGGTTTCCATTATTTGGTTTAATCAGATTAGTTTGGTCCAATCATATCGGATTTTGGTTTAAACCATTTGTTGGTTTAACCAAATTAGTTTAGTCCAACTAGGTTCGGTCCAGTTCAAACCATTGGTTGGTTTAACTAGACAAATTTGGTCTAAAATATAACCAGTCTAATTGGTTTGATAAATAAGTTTGACTTAAACGAGAATAAGCTTAAAATTAAACAATAACAATAAGATATTCAATTAGATCAGTTCTAATAAGGACAAAGGAATAAGCAAATACTTGAGATCTAATTTCCAAATCGATCGGTCCAGTGTTAGTCAACTGGAGTTCCTCAAATAAAGAAGATTTATTTTTCTTATTTGCTTATAATTTTGTGTGTTTTATGCATATAAATGTGAATTGAAATGAACCAGTTTTGTTACTGGATTGTCAGTTTTGTACTGACAATAATATTTTTCAATTCCATATGCCAAAGATGATATACACGATGACCTATCTCGATATGTGATAGAATAAGCTGAGGGAGGCGATTGAGGAGATAGAGCAAAGTCTAACATAAAATGGATTATGTTAACAACTGCACTAGTGTTTGTCCTAGTGGCAATGACATTAGCTTATTTAATTTGTTAAAGTTTTATTATTGTTATTATCATTATGTACGAACAGGACCTATTTAGTTTATGAAAGTCATGTGGTGTAGACTGTTGTTTTGTTCAAACAGTACTATTTTATGATAAAAAAGGTTGTGTTATATGTTAACAATTATTATAAATGATTAGTTCATTTAATGATTTGTTCATTTTACAAATGATTAGTTCATTTAATGATTTGTTCATTTTATAAATGATTAATTCATTTAATGATTAGTTCATTCTTATAAATGATTTGTTCATTTTACAAATGATTAGTTCATTCTTATAAATGATTAGTTCATTCATACAAGTGATTAGTTCATTTAATGATTAGTTCATTCTATGATTAGTTCATTATACAAATGATTAGTTCATTTGTTGGGATGTATGTAATATAATTGATCAATGTTGATTAGATTGGATAATACGAATGATGAGTGGAAAAGTAGTTACCACTTGATTTTGTAAACCAATTCTAATTTACAATGAGTCAATCATAAGTTGCATATAAATTACACTTAGTTAATAAATAATGTGTTTATTTGTGATAGATCATGACAACTAAGAACATCATAGCTAAACAAAATAGAGAGAAATTATATGGGGATAACTATAAAATATGACATCTTAAGATACAATATGTTCTTGAGGAACAAGAAGTTATTGAGACTATGAATCAGTTCATGGAAGAACCTATTAATGGTTCAATAGCACAGCATAACATGATCTTGATGCCTATAGGGCATGGAAGAAAAATGACTCCACTACTAAGGGCATATTGATTAGTTCAATGGTAGACGACCTGGTATTTGAGTATGAGTCATCACCATCTGCTCATGCCGTCTAGGTAGCCCTTAGAGAGAAATGCAGTGAAGTTAGCTTGAGCAAGCTTTGTCAACTGACAATTAAGTTTGACAGTAAGCACCCGAATATTACCATGGCCCAACATCTGAGGGTATTAGGGAATATAATTCGGGAGCCGAAGGTTGCCGGTCATGAGTTGACCGATGAACAACAGGTTCAAGCAGTTATTCATTCCCTTCTTGATTCTTGGGAAATGATGAAAGAGAACCATACTCATAGTAAGAGTATCAAGACTCTCACTGATGTCTCACGCCAATTGAATTGGAGGCGAAGAGAATAGAATCCATAATGATTTTTAAACAAGCTTCTATAGCTGAAGGTTCTAGATCCAAGAATAAGAAATGATGGTTCAAGAAAGGAAAGGGAAAAAGAAGCTACTGCTGCTGCTGGGCAAACCCCAAACAAGAATAAGTTTCATGAGCATTATATTGCTAGTTTAATGTTGTTAGTTGATTCTTATCATTTGTGGATTATATATTTAGGAGCAACAAACCATGTAGCTCGTGATAGAGCTATATACGTGGAGTACCGTCGGGTACTAGCTGACAATAAATGGATATATGTGAGAAACAATGCAAGAATTAAAGTCAAAGGAATTGACACTTGCAAACTCAACCTTCGTGGTAGACGTAACTTATTTCTGCATAATATCCTATATGCTCCTAAGATTCGATGGAATCTGGTTTCTGTTAGTTGCCTTCTTGAATTGGGTTACTGTTTGAACTTTTATAGTCGTTGTGTGGAACTTAAAATTAACTCTGTGTTAATTGGATATGGTTATGTATCAAACGGTTTCATGGTTCTTGATGTAGAACCATATGTTAATTATGAAAATAATGGTTTTTTTCAAACATTGCTCTTACTAGTGATGCTGATATTAATGATGAAGTTTGGCATGCTAGATTGGAACATATAGGACAAGAAAGAATGAATAGATTAGCAAGAGAGGGTCTACTCGGCACTCATGCTAAAGTTGACTTGTCTATATGTGAGCATTGTCTTGCAGGAAAAGCAACTAGGAAACCATTTGGTAAGACTATTAGGGCTGAATCACCATTGCAATTGATTCATTCGGATATTTGTGGTCTGATGAACATGAAAGCTAGACATGGAAGTTCTTATTTCATTACATTTATTGATGATTTCACACGTTTTAGTCATGTGTATTTGATTTCTCATAAATCTGAAGCATTAGATGTTGGAGCAATCAGCCCTAAGATGGTCCGGTGTGACCATGGGTTTTGATGTTTGGGCAAAGGGTTTAAGTTAGGTTTACCCTTGTGTATTTGATATGCGTATGTTGAGTGTGCAGGTTGTACAGGTACGCATATAGACTTGACTGGACGGCCTCAGTACGGTGAAGGATGGCATGGAGGCAAGCTGGAGGCTTGTGTGCGCATCTGAGGGACCTTGGAGTGCAGGGACGATGAGCTGATGGGCGCGGACTTCGAGGCGTACGTGAAGGGTGGCATGGAGGCAAGCTGGAGGCTTGCGTGCGCATCCGAGGGACGAGGGCTGAAGATAAAGAGGGCGCGAAGGCAACAGTCGAGGCTGCGGAGGAGGAGTCAGTCGAGTCATGAGGGTACGAGTGCAGTGTGATTGTACTCGGGAAATCCTAAGGGTTGAGTGCGGAGTGGAATGTACTCAAGATGGGTAACCTTAGGTGGGTGAGTAGACCAGTCGACTGGCCTGGGGGCAGTCGACTGATGGAACTCACAGAAAGGTCTCAGCCCTGGGACCAGTCGACTGCCCTGGGGGCAGTCGACTGGTAGGTGGCTGGTGAGTTGGCTAAAATTCGAACGTTGGGGCGCAATGGTCGAATTTGGCTGGCACCAGCCGACTGCCCTGGGGGCAGTCGACTGGTAGCAAGAAATCAACCCCGAATCCTATTTAAAGAGGACTTCGTGGTGGCTGAGTTTCTTGACGAAACTCGCTTGGGTAAAGTGTGTTAGTAGTCTTTTGTGCCCAGATAGTGTCCGAGGTGTTGTGGCGAGATTTCTCCACCCACAAGGAGCGACACGTGATAGCCGGAGGTTATCCGGGGAGTGATCCACCAACGGATTGTTGGATTAGTCACCCGGCCGGGGTGGATACCAACTAAATACGGTTTGTTAGCGTTTATTCTTTGTTGTTAGTTTTATTATCTTGTATTTCCGCTGTGCAAACTAACAACGTAGGTTGAAAGAATCAAAGAAACGCTATTCACCCCCCTCTAGCGTACCGGAAACGATCTAACAATTGGTATCAGAGCGAAGGACCACTCTCGATTGGACTAACCGCCGAGAGAGCAAAAGGCTAGAGAAGATGGCGCGTGAAGAGCGCTTAGGGGACGACATCAACATTCCACCTCCTTACGATCGAGAAAGTTTTGATTATTGGAGGATGCGAATAGAGGTATGGTTTAATATGGATTGGGATTTAATGATTGCACTAACACATCCATTTGAAGTTCCGAGAGATAAGCATGGGAAGAAGTTTCGACCAAGATATTGGACCAAGAAGCAACAAACACAATCGAAGGCAAATGAGAAGGTAATTTCAATATTGCTTACGGTTTTGCCTAATGATATAATTAGCGGTGTAGGTGAATATCAAAATGCACACGATTTATGGAACAAGATGGTAGCATTCCATGAAAATCCTACACAAATTCAAGAAGTAGAAAAGCCTAATGAAGTGAGCTTAATGGCCCAAGAAGAGGAGGAGGACAAATCGGATGAAGAAAGAAGTTCAACATCCGAAGAAGAGGAGAAAAAGGAAAAAGGAAAAGAGGTATCCATCTCCTCAAGTGAAGTGGCACAAGAAAGTGAAAGGTCATCCACTTCATCAAGGGAGGAAGAGGAAGAGGTCACAACCTCAAGGATTGAGGGGGAGGTGATACCCACTTCCATACCGGAGCAAGAAGAAGCTCCAACCTCCACCAAAGCAAGGAAGAAGAAACATATCACATGCTTTGGTTGCAACGAAAAGGGACACTACAAAGATAAGTGTCCAAAAGGTAAAAAGGAGGTAAAATCCAAACCTATTTCAAGTTCTTTTAAATCTAATGTGGGTTGTAGGACCGGAGAAGCCCAAGCAAAAAGGAAGAAGATTCGATGCTTCACATGTGGAGAGCTAGGGCACTACCACACTAAGTGCCCAAGGAGTAAAGAGTTCAAGAAAATGGAGCACTTGAGAAAATGGGAGAAAGAGGAAAGAAAGAAGAAAAGAAGCTCATATCATGGAGGGACTACAAGGGTAAGGGAGGTAATCCCCAATCTTAAATCTAAATGTAATTCAAATTCAAGTTCCTTTATGCATGCTAAAACTAGTAAAAATTGCTCATCCATGCATGCTAGGATAAATGAAAATTACTTAATGGTGCATAATTTTGGTTTCAAGTATCATGATAGGAATAGGGTTAACAAGGTAGATCAAAACCCTAGGAAGGTCATACATCATGAACAATCAAAGACCTTTAGACCTAAGGACCATGACACTAATCCCAAGAAGGGGAGGAATGTGCCTAGAAAGGAGGGTAGGTCTAGGAATGCCCAAGATGGGCATGTGGATTCTAGGTTTAGGAATCTAGAAAGGGAAAATCAAGCTTTAAGGGAAAAGCTTGAGAGGTTAGAGAAAACCCTAGAGAGATTCACTATTGGATCTAAGGGTTTGGATATGGTGTTGGGTGGTCTAAAACCCAACAATGATAGATCGGGTCTAGGATACTGATCTAGGGTCTACCATGCCAAGGAAAAGAGAAATGTTAGGGTAGCATATGATTATGGCAAGAAGGGGGAGTTCAAGAATGGCAAGGGGGTGTCATCAAAAGGAAAGGAAAAGGTCTTAACTAAGGACAAGGGGTCCAAGGTTAAGAGGGTTGTGTTCGTAGGCCAAGAGTCACCGGAGGTTCACCGGTGCGGTTTAGCATTTGTTGAGTCACCTAGGGAGGTGGCTAGGGCTAAGAGCTCAAGGGGGAGCTCTAAGAGCCTTTGGGATATATGGTGAATGGACCTTGGGAGGGGGTGCTCCTAGAGGTCTAGATGGACCATGGAGTGTGCCAAAAGAATTGGAGACGGACTTGAGTCTCAATTCTTGGGTTTTGGCACGGTGAGTTTGAGTTTCATGCATGAAAATATGACATTGGGGTCATAATTGCATGAAAATTGGTTTTTGGTGTGTAATTGCCATGTAAATCAATGCTAGGGATGCATTGTGGGGTGGCATGGGCAAAGACATCAAGAGGAAACCAAAACTAGGACTTTAGGTCAAGGTTTGATTGAAGTTTTTGGCTAGTTTTGGATTTTGTGTCAAACTTGGAAATGGTGATAGATACATTTTGGAATGTATTTTTCCCAAGTAGATATGGGTACCACAAACCTCTCCACAAAATTTGAGAATTTTTGGAGATTTATGGAATTTTTGGCGCATTTCTGAATTTCATCAGAAATGCTGAAATTTCAGACTTTCAGAGTATCAGTCGACTGCCATTTTGGCAGTCAACTGGTCAAGGCCAATTTTTGTATCAGTAGCTTGTTTGGTGTTCAAATGATGCAAAATAAGTGTATGGGGGGCTAGTACACATTGTTTATGATCATTGGGGATTAAAAGAACCGATAATTGAGATATTATTGGGGTCTTTTGATGTATGGCAAAGGGGGAGAGAAGTTTGAGTTTAAGTTGGGAAACCAAACTTACCTTTGCTAGAAACCCTAGGTTTAGGGGGAGTTGAGATTAAGGGGGAGCATGGTTGCTCCACTCTTGGCGTAAGGGGAACCTTGGAGAGGTTCTTAAAAAGCCTTTGTAAGTCCAATGTAGGGGGACCTTGGGAGAAGCTTTAAAAAGCCCGGTTTGTGTGGAAAAATCCTAGCTTGGAGGGCTAGGTGGGAAAATTCCTAGCTTGGACGGCTAGGTGTAAAATTCCTAACTTTGAGGGTTAGGTGTGGGATGCCTTGGGATAGGATCCAGTTTTGCATTGCATATGCATTCATTCGGCATGGTATTTGCTATTACTACTATCTTGCTTTCCCTAACTTAAACGAATTGCCAAACATCAAAAAGGGGGAGATTGTTGGAGCAATCGGCCCTAAGATGGTCCGGTGTGACCATGGGTTTTGATGTTTGGGCAAAGGGTTTA